>CAWUFW010020118.1:0-161918 GCA_963921515.1 Calotriton arnoldi
ATTGATCCAGCGGGTTACTAGAAACAAGCATTCATACACAAAATACTCACCTGGGCCCATTCATTCACGCTAACTAATAAACACTGCTGGTGGGAATCAGTTGTACTCTTTATCAAACTCCCTGCTACCAATTACCTTTCCTGATTGAAGAGTAATGACTTACCAATGGACCTTTGATAATTGGGGATAAAATGAGATCATACAAATACAATTTCATAAAACACCTGAAATAAACCACTGACTCAGGAAGTTTTAAAATGTTTATCTAAATTATTTAGCAGAGTAATTTACAAGCCATATGGCACTTAATCGCATATCAAGGAGGAAATACACTATAATATCACCTATTAAGCATCAATGACGGTCCCCCAGAAAAAGAGAAGATAGAGACAGCAGTACAACTAAAGATTTACGCATTTATAGTTACCTAAAGGTGTGAGAACCAAACCCCTTGGCCAAGGAGTTGGAAAGATGGTCCCAAAAAGGATGAAGACCAAAGACCTCCGGACCAGGTTCAAGGCAGGACAGGTTACCTCTCTACCAACGATGCCTGCATCGTTCCCCTCTCTGTCACTTCGTTCCTCCTCGATTCTTCCGTGTCTTCTTTCTAATGGAATCCACCGCCCCCACCTCAGGACCTCTTTGGACAGCGGTTCGGTCTGCGATCGATCAGCTCGTTCTGTGGTTCTCAAAGCTGACAGCCTCAATGCCTAGTCTTCTGAGCTAACTAATTAGCTAATTCTATATCTATTATACCCTTCTACACCCAGGTACCTCCCATTAATGTTTCAAAATTATGGGCCCACTACTTCTGATTAGACAGGGACAGAGGGTTGATCCTCACACCATGACAATTTAGTTCAATTTCTTTAAGCCCATTGTTTTAAAATACCGCCCCTCACAATTAATACATTTGCTTTATTTCCCACCCGTCTCACGACAAATTTAATACAAAATGTATATACATTGTTGCAATTGTTAGAACATCTCAGATGTACAGTGGAGGTGACCAAGGGGTCGTGTCCTTGGATATCTTCCAAGTTGACTTCATCGCTTTGTCTTGTTATTTTCAGAGCGCATGCGCAAGTTCCATAGCTCTTGAGCTGCTGTTCAGTTAACCCAGGCCCAATTTACAAACTAATAGAAAATCAAAGAAGAAACATATTAAAATCAAAAATAAATGTTGTCACTGTATACCCCCTACTTCTACTCTTTTCCCATTTAATTAAAATCTATCCCGCATTAATAGCGTTAGAAATACCACTTTATTAATTGCAGCAAATGCGTATGCTTTAGCATGTGAGAACATCAAGCAGTCATTTTAGCACACACTGCGCAGAAGCAAAGATTCCCTCCAAGCAAAGAAAGACGTCATACCACGTGATATGGTTGACACATGCGCAATGGAGTTCCCGCGCTTTAGCGGCCATTTTGGATTAGACAAGGATTACTTATTAGTTTTAAACACATAGGCAAGCGTCTCTCGGATACGGTGTAGTGTATGCACTTATTAATAACGACATTACAAAGTTTAATTAATTAATACTGTGAGAGGATTGCTTACGAGCAAGTCTCATTGTGAGTCCTTGCTCCATCAAAGGGCATCGCACTTCAGCAGACAGCAAGCGGCAGGACAACTATGCAGAAAGGCGAAAGGGCAGCACATCAAGTGGAAAGCATAGTAAAACTATAGGCTTCACCCTTCGCAAAATAAGAGGCTAATAAAATTGAAATAGTACTTGACGCTCACACAAGGGGTGGTAGTATCCCAAGGCAGACTATAGCAGGCAGGAAAGAGCGTAGAATGGATTGAAGTGGAGGCAGAAAGGCAAACAGGTAGTTTAAAGTGGAAGATGGCAGGAACTGGCACATAAGTGTTGTGGGCGACCGGTGGAAGGTCACTGGTGGGGCTCGTTGGTGCCAGTTAAACTTTAAAATGCGTAGCTTTTAAATTTGGAGAGAGTCCTTTACCTTGAGCGTGGGATGATGGCTTCTTCAGGCTGAAGAAATTCAGCACTCCTGGTACCAAAATGTAGTATCGAAGAAAGGACGCTCCAAGCCAGGAAGTTTACCACGTAGATTTATTGAGGTGGTAAAGTTAGATACAAAGAGGTAAAGTCAGAGTCTAAGTAGGAGCCCCACCAGGAGCAGCTTCCCTGCTGCTCAGCCCTTCATCCAACTGATTCACGCACGCACACATTCCAAACACTAACATTCCATCAGGCAGTCATTCTGGCTGAGCAGCAGGATACCACACATATGTTCCAACTGGATTGATTAAAAACAAAGAAACTAACAGACTCTGGAATATAGTTAGGTAAAGAGTCTGAGATGGCTATGCAGAAGCACTAACGTGCTCATTGGTACAGCGTAATTGTCTCCGATGAGCGAGACAACTTAGGTTCTAACTGGCAGAAAAAGGGATACATGGTCCCGTCTACTTACATTTTATAATCAAAAAGCAGCAGGTCCTGGGTAAAATCCCTTGTACGATCGAAAAGTGGTGTATCGGCGTGGTGTTGAGCGCCATTTTAAATAGAAAAATGACTACCCTTGTGAAGATATTATCATCCTTGCAGTTAGCCGCCATCTTTTAATGGTGGAATATCGATATGTTAACATGGTAAAAATATATTTAATTAGTTTGTTCATTCATATATTTAATTTTTTGTTTTTTTCAAACTACCAGTGTAATGAAAAGTCATAGAACAGTCTGGATAAACAAATCTTAACAACATATTATGGCATGTAGTTCGAGATTGTAATATGGTTATTTTGTCAGCTAGGTGCCTGGGCGCCATATTGGTTAGGGAAAGTAATCAAGCAGACACTATAGGGTGAAATAGGAATCTTGGGGAAGAGAGAGAGGTGTTACTTATGGACGAGAAGTGTAATTAGCTGTATTTAAGATATTAGATTCTTTGTTACAATGTTCAAGTACAGGAGAGATACACTCATGGGTATTTGATTAACTAAAACGAAAGTTAACACTAATATATGTGTAATACCTCAATAAGAGTGCATTCTTAAGGTGCTGATGGCAGAAGATGTCTCACAGATAATATGTAATGGAATTAGAAATGGGAAAAAACAGAATCATCGCAGATGTTTTTTTAAAAAAATTATTAAGGAAGTGAGGTAGCCCTATAATTGGAAATGATATGGAGTCTAGGACAAAATGATGAAAAGAAATTTTTGATTTTGCTGATTTTTAGAATTATTTTTATATATAAATATAGGACAACAGTGGGAAGCATAAAATACGGATGGATTATAGGAATATGGGAGTACAAAAAATTGCTGATTTGCAGGAGCATTTGTTAGACGAATGCGCATAGAAGAGAGGAAAGAGGATCCATTGGACCAATTAGTGTTAACCTCAGATAACACCAGTTTAGCTAAAGATTATTGCTGAAGGGGTCAGCTTTGTGATTATCAAACCGTCAACAAATCAAAAAATATACATTTATCTATACTGAGATATCAGTTGGAAGAGAAAGTCTCATATGGCCATAGATTAATTATGTTAAAGCCAATGGTGCCACTCATGGTCCTTATTTAGACCTTTGGCCACAGTATCAAAACGGATGATTAAGGCACTTTCCTGTTGGCGTAATTTGCGTTCAAGGTTGCCTCCTCTCACATGTTGTTTCATCTTTATTAGGCCACAGAAAGTGAAGGTGCGATGGTGCGGATGATGTTTTTCAAAATGTTCGACTAGTGGCTGCCTCTCATCATTTTTGTGGATGCTACGGTAGTGCTCCTGGATCCGGATTTTTAAAGGTTGAGTTGTACTTGTACTTGAGTTGTACTTCCTATATAGTATTGTTCACAAGGACAGGAAATTAGATAAATTACGTTGGTGATTTCACAATTGATGAAATCTTTGATTTGATGAGAGTGACCATTCACCATTACTTCCTTAGTTTTTGACCGCCCAAGTTTGCATATCGAACAGTTAGAGCAGGTATAGAAACCCTTTGGCTGCTGTAGAAAAGATTTAGAATCTTTTTTGTTTTGAAAGAAAGATGGACATAGTACATCTCTGAGATTCCTGCCTCGTCTGAAACTGATTTGTGGTGAATCTTTCAAAACGTCTGATACGGTAGGATTTTTGGTAAGGATGTTCCAATGTTTTTTGAGAATTTTTCAGACATGGTGTTGTCCATTATTGTATTTAGTCATGAAACGGATGGTTGGTTTATGATCCTTAGGTTTGCTGTGTAGAAGGGAGTTGCGATCTTTTTGAGTGAAGAGATGTTGTGTTTGCACTAGTTTTCTTCGATCATATCCTCTTTGACTTAGGCGTTCAGTGATCTCCATGGATTTTTTTTATCATATTCCTCATGTGAACTGCATTTTATTCTGGCTGTTTGGTATTCTCCTGATGGAATATTAGCGATTGTATGATGAGGATGGCAACTAAAGGCATGACAAATGGAATTAGCACCTGCTGTTTTTTCTGTGAATTTTGGTTTGTTATGTGTTGTGTTCAACGTAAAGAGTGAGATCGAAAAATTTCTTTCTTTCATTGAAATGGTGTGGGTTATTTCTATACCCCACTTGTTCAGGGTTAGACTGTAAATAAATTGTTTGAGAAGGGCTTCAGAACCTTGCCATATGAGTAATATGTCATCAATATACCTGCCCCAGAAAACTATGTTTCTGTAGAGGCATTCTGAGTGGACATTCAATAGCCTTGGCATTCCACTTCCACCATCAGAAGGAAGGCATAGGGTGGAGCAAATTTAGCCCCCATGGCCGTCCCCTGAAGTTGTAGGTAGAACTCACCATTGAAGAGGAAGTAGTTGTTTTGTAAGCAAAATTCCAGCACTTCAAGTATCATCCGATTTCTGCCTAAGTAATGCACTGATCTTGTTTGTAGACATTTTCATATTGCCGCAAGTCCATATGGATGTTTAATCGATGTATAGAGGCTGACTACATCTAGGGTTGTTAGGAGAAAATCTGGTTGCCATGTGATATTTTGAAGTTTCTGTAGGACATCCTTTGTATCTCTAATGAAGGATGGTAAGTCCTTCATGAGGGGTTGCAATTCAGCATCGATGAAGGATCCCAGATTTGAGCAAATGGAGTCTATCCCAGCAATGATTATCTGCCTTTAGGTGGTGTGCCAGGTTTATGGACTTTTGGAAATAGGTAGAGGGTAGGGGTGACTAAATTTTCTATGAAAAGTAGCTGTTTCTCTTCCAGTGTGAGTAATTCCTTATCCTGACAGGTGTTTAGCAGAAGGCATAGTTTCCCTTGTATCTCCTTTTTTGGATTTTAATTTAGTTTCTTGTAACAAGAACCATACCCCAGTTGTCGATTGGCTTCCTGGAGGTAGTCTATTGTGTTTAGGAGGACTACATTGCCTCCTTTGTCAGCTTCCTTAATGATTATACCAGGGTCATTCTGTAGCTCAGTAAGTGACTGTTGTTCTTTGTTGGTGATGTTGGACGGTACGTACTTTTGTTTTGACAAATATTATTATTTTACGGCTATCAATTGAGTTGCCAGGTGGTAGAGCTGGTGTAAAATATGATTTTTTTCTAAGAGGTGTAGGTTTAGAATGGAAAATGTCTATTCCCAGTTCTTGGGCAGTTGTGGACAGTGACTCCAGTCCCTCCGAAGTGTCTTCTGTGGACAGATTTGTGAGTAGATGGATAGTCTTGAGGTCCTGTACAGTAAGTCACTGCTTTTTGGTAAGTTTCCGCTTGGTGTTAGCTGCAATGTTTTTCCAGAGAAGAATTAGTGTAGTTTCAGTTTTCTTGTGAATTTAAATAAGTCGACTTTGGTCTGTACTAGGTCCCATCGTGTTATTGGACAGAATGATGGCCCCTTGTTCAAGATTTGATAATGGGTCTTCCGTAATCTTGTGTTTGAGAGGTTGATCACTAGTTCATTGGTATTCGTGACTAGTTGGTTGTCCGAGATTGTGTCTTGATGAGTTCTTTGCTCCTGGCTCTTGTTTGTACTCCTATAGTACCTTGTTTTTGAGGATTTGTATTTGGTGGTCTTATCCGGTTGTCTTGAGCATTGCCCAGACGATGTCTGCGTACCTCCTCATGAAAATTTACATTGGGTCTAGAGCTGCTCATGGCCTCTGTATCTCCTACAGATTCAGCTTCTGAGGAGGGGATTGTTTCATTTGAGCTACTTGGTTGTGTGGGCGTGGCTGGAGTTGTAACATTGTAGTATTTTTTAGCAAATGTATATACACAGCCCAATTGATAATCCGTTAGGTACCGGCTGAATTTTCTGTTCTTCCTTTGGATAATATCCTCTTCGTAGTCATCAAGAACTTTATTTAAGATCTCATCATTTTTCATAGTAGTGTCTCCCCAATTCGCCTCCTCAATACTTTTAATTAAAGAATCTACTTCAGTTTGATATTTCTCAAATTCATCTTGAGCTATGTCTATTAATTGACGTAGCATATTGTTAGAAGCTGCTCTTAAATTGTCCTCCCACTGGTGTAGTCTTTCAGGAGCTGTTGTTTCTATAGGGGGAAAATTAAGTATTCGTAATCCTCTCTGGATGAGATTGTGTTCCAGTTATTTCTTTAGTGAGGCTCCTTTCCACCATTTTGAGGTCTCCTTTTTAACAGCTTTCTCCAATGCTTGAAAAGTACTTTTAGCTGAATGAGGATAAGTGATATTTGGTTGTCATGAGGTACCAGCACCGATGTATCAAAAAACAAGTTTAATCTAGTATTTCTGCGTTCTCTGCGGTTGTCATAATTAGCCATAGTCCAGTTATAAGAGAAATCATCTGATGTCACTTAGCATTGTTTTACTTCGCCGGTTGTTGCATCGCAATTATATCTAATTTATTAGTACTTGAATAAAATGTCTTCGGCACTCCAGGTAAAAGAATCTATTATATAGAAAGTTCTAGGTTACATGCCATCAGAGGAGTCACATCCGGGGGCTACACGACTCCGCACCGGATGACCATGTTGCAGTGGAGCCCACATTGCCGGGGCAGCGTTCAGGGGAAGTGTCGGGATCATGTCTCTGAGTGCGTTTGCGCATCATCGCTGCCGCATGCAGCGCTTTCCGCCTCTCTTGTATAACCTGCTTACGATTTGGGGTTGGTTGTAGTTGTGGCAGGGACGCTGCTCCTCCTACTCCTCCCAGTATGACTGGCTCCATGAATGACAGCTTGTTGTGCAGACCCTTCACTCCCTGTCCGCAGCACCTGGCAACCAGTAGATTGCAGCCAGGTCCAGACCTATCCAGCGGCATCAATGATTTGCATGTCAACATCTGAGATCACTCGCAGCCTTCATGGGAAGAAGAGGGAGCATTAGATGCCCAACTCTCAAAGGCATCGCTTGACCACTTTAGAAAAGCCCCTCTGCCTATGCACCCCCATGGCGTAGTCAGGGAAGAAAATGAATGTGACGTTATCTACTTTCACCTCCCCCAGCTTGCGTACCGCCCTCAAGACAGCGTCACAATCCCTGTAGGAGGTGGAAAACAAAGGGTCTAGGACCTGTCCCCGGCAGCGGACATCTCGCTGGCACGCAGTGGGCCCGCTCCACAACAAAGAATGGGGAGAGTGCATCTGCTGGCAGCAGGTCACGCGAATCACACATTTTTATCGACACAAAAATATCGACGACACTAATATCGATACCCTATACTTAATTAACAAAATACACTAATATCGACCCCAAAATATCGTCAAACATAATTATCGATTACAGTAATATCGAACACACATAAATATCATTATTCAAAATATCGAACATCCTTTAAATAAATACATGTCCAAAATATCGATGACAATAATATAGACAACAATATTATCGTTTTTGTAAAAATATCGAACAATTTAAAAATAGATAAAACAAACAACATTAAACACCATAAATATATTCAAATAAATAAACATACACTGCATATAAAATATAATATATATAATATTTTTAGCAAATACTAAAACATATTTTAAAACATTAAATAATAAATACACTATTAATATCAATTTAATTTTATATTTAGATTATGTACACACATTATTTAACATCACATATAAGATGATACACATTTAAATAATTCAACATGTGAGAAATGTTTTTTTTTTAAATAACTGACTCTTACTTAGCGTTTTCCATATATGGAAAACAACTACCAAAATGAGTAAAACAATAAAGATTAACCAATAAAAACACACAATATTAAAATAAACCAATAAGGTTAACCAAACAATTAATACAAACACTATATAAATAAGGAAAACTTATTCTTATTTTACACCTTAAACCAAAAACAATAAATAAGCCGAAACTCTGCCGGATTTCTACCAGAAACAAGGACTTAATCAAAGAAAAAGATATTACATTCTTCAAAAAGTAAGTACATTGCCATCTGTAAAATAACTGTAATGCTAATCCTCTAAAACTACTACTTATCATACTCAAATAATTAATATATATCTTTTTTCAATTTATGTCTCCTCTACAGATAATTCTCAAACCATCCACAAAATTACAGATCCCTTCATAAATCATCTAACTAATAAAGTAAGTATTCAGCAAACAGCATTGTAAAAAATTGTAAACAATTTAATAAAGCTACAACACTCAGAAACATGGATGATGGACGGGACTTTTAAAATCTGTCCCAAACCATTCTATCAATTATACACTGTCCATGCCCTATATCAGAACACCAACATCCCCTTTAACTATGCCTTGCTACCCAATAAACAGAACTCCACATATATGGAAGTACTAAGAAAAATTAAACAGGAAACAAATAATTATTTTCCACAGAAAATAATAATAGATTTTGAGCAGGCTATGATAAGTTCAATTCTAAAGTCCTACCCACACACATCAATTCAGGGTTGTTACTATCATTTCAATCAGTGTCTATGGAGACACCTTCAGAAATCAACACTAAGGGCCCGATTCCGATCTCGCTGGGAAAGCCCTACGGCCGACTGGCGCCCGTAGAGCTTTCCGTGCGACTCGGGCTCCGAGCGACAGAGTACAATGCGCTGCAGTGCTCACGGACTCGGGTCGCTCGGAGCACCATTGAAGTCAATGGTTGCCTGGTGTACGTTACGTACATGGGCTCCAATAGACCAAAAATGCACGTCTCGGACAAGGGTGCCCCCTGTCGCGGGGACGCATCGGTCCCGCCTGCACAGTGCAGGCATGTATAGGGGGGACCCTTGGGACCCCCCCAGTGATCAAGTCGTGGGGCTGCGGGTGAAGGGGGGTCCGCTACGGAGCCCCGAGGGCCACTTCCCGGAGCTTTTTTGAGTCGGAGGCTCCGACTCGATCTGGCTGCTCGACGCTCGCATCGTACTTGGTCGCTCGGAAATCGGACCCATTGCGCGGTGCGCGTCGACGAAGTCGGAGTCGTCTGGAGGGCGTCGCTGATGGGTACGAGGCAGTCATAGCGCGAGGCTGTCCTCGCATCGTACTTGCTCGCTCGTACAGCGGTACGAGTCGTCCGGAAACTGGGGCTACGAATCGGACTCGCTCGCTACGGATCCCGTTCGGTGCCCTTCCCAGCGAGATCGGAATCGGCCCCTAAGTATTGAATATGCGACAAACAGTTCATTCGCATACCAAATAAAAAAACGTATTGCACTGGCCTACGTCCCAGTTACTGACGTGGCTAAACATTACAATCTTCTAATAGAAAGTCCTTACTACCACCAACACGAAAAAAAATTAAGTCCCCTCCTAGACTATTTTGAAGATACCTGGGTGGGAAGACTCCATAGATCAGGACATAGGAGACAACCAAAATACCAAATTCCATGGTGGAATGTCTACCTTAGCTCACTAAATCAAGAGGCAAAAACAAACAATGCTGTTGAAGGTTGGCATAATGCCTTCCAAGCAACAACAGGACGAGGTACACCTACTCTACACAAACTCCTACTCTCCCTCCAAAAAGAACAGAGCTACCAACAGCTAAGAATGGAACAATCTGTCACACAAATAAAGTCTAAACTATCCAAACAAACTAAACAAATGTTTGAATACCTACAACAACAAGTCAGACTATACCCTACAACAAGAGGCCTAGAATACTTAGCAATAATTGCCAAAAGCCTACTCTAAACTCTCAAACCAGTGTAAAATATATTATACTTTTCTGTTAAAATTATTAAAATGCATACAAATTAATTTTTTCTTTAACTAAATAATTTGTCTAATATATTTGTATTAATGAATAAATATATATATAGACATATTAATTAGATATTTGAAAAAATAAACAACAATAACAGTAAATATTATAGCATTTCCCTCCCACAATAAATAATTAAATTAACTTACCGTTTCCGTAGCTGTAGACAGAAAATCCCACATCTTATAAAACAATGATAGTAGCTCATAATCCAAGTAGAATAAAAATTACCCCCAAAAAATGAAAAAATCCAACTGTTCCAAAAACTAATCCTCGATCCGTAAATCCACAATCGATAAACCATAAAAAACCCGAAAAAGTGTTTTAAAAAACGAAACGCTCCTTGAAAACCCGAAAAATTAAGAAAGTGTAAAAAAAGTATTAATTACTTAAACTAATATACACTTCCTTAATTTAAAAAAATGCAAACTTCTAGTAACCGCAACTTCGATCGAACAAAACCTGTAAAAAACACACAAACATTCCCACCCACACAAATATACACATAATATACAATATAACAGTATTACAAACATTATACACACCATAATAACACATATCCTACCAAACTTTAACATTTCTAAACTAGGCCTAAAAAAATAACGATACATAAATCGTCAAAACCTAACTAACGCATAAAAAACACCACAACTCCAAAAACCTAACTCTACACACACTAACTACAACTTAACTACCTTCAAATTAAATTAAAAATGTAGTTTAAATAAAGAAATGTAATCTTACCTTCCTCGACACGAAGCAGCTCCCAACCGCAACCTTCTCCCCTTCGAAATAACCCAAAACAACTGCGAGCGGTTACAAAATACAAGCCGCAAACAAATATGGCAGCTTCAAACATATAACATAAATCTAATTTAATTAAATAAATGTCATTACATTATATATAAATTACTTACATGTTTAATTAAAATACTACAATTTTTATCTTATTTGTTTATATGTATTTTTCATTTTTATATCATTGTAAAATTATAATAATAAATATTATTAAACACATAGGGGCCCATTACGATGTCGGGCGGAAGCACGACCGCCGTGCCGACGGAGGCAAAAACCGCCAATTACCGTCCGCCAGCAACGGTCCACACGCCCGCCAAATTAGGATGTGATTAGACAGGCAAACACCGCCCGCAAGCCTGCGGCGCCGCCCGCCATCAAAGTGCGCCAGTCTACGTAGCGGCGCGAGCCAATGGAGACACACCGTCCGACGAAATGACGTACCGCCCGGCGTACAAATTACGATGCCATAACCAAACAGCCCCACCGGCTAAGAGACACCGCACGAGATACCAAGGTGGAAACTCGACTTTTCCTGACGGAGACTAAAAAGGCGGACCACCCAGAGATGAATCCTGCACTCCAGGCCATCCCCTTGCTCTACCTGATGCACCACCTAGGAGTGAACGCACCACGACGACGCAGGTAGGCAGACACACAACAAGGGTACGAAAACAATGCACACAGTGCAAGGGCGGGAAAACTGTACATGGCCCCCCAGACACCCCTGTGTGGACAGGACACATCCACCACTGTACCCACACATGTCCCACCTGTCAAAAATAAACAACTCGCAACATCCTGGGCACCCACGACCCGGGCCCAGGAAGTGACGTCCCCGTCACGGCACCGCAGCGTAGCGGCGATGACGCAGGTACACATGAAATGAATGAAATGAAAATGAAATGAAATGAAATGAAATGAAAAGACCATTTGTTAAGCGCAATAGCTACCCTGAGGCGTCCTAGCGCTGCGGACAAGCGGGTGCAGGAAAAAAGATAAAAACTATACAGGTTTGTTGAAGAGCAGAGTTTTTAAAAGCCTACGGAAGAGAAGCAGATTGGGCTCAGCCCGCAGGTGGAGGGGAAGAGAGTTCCAGAGTTTAGCCGAGTTATAAGCAAAGGAACGGCCACCACTTCTGGTTCTCTTGATCTTGGGCACTAGGGCGAGGAAGGAAGATGCTGATCTGAGCTGTCTATTTGGGTGGTAGTGGGTAATCAGCGATCGGCTAATGACGGGGCCCATTTTCCAAAAGGCCCTATGGACAATGCACAGGGCCTTAAATTCAATTCTTTCCCTGACTGGGAGCCAGTGGAGGCTCCTCAGTCCGGGGTGGATTGGGAATCGGCGGGGGATCTGAAGAAGAGTTCGGGCAGCGCAGTTTTGAATGACCTGAAGTTTACACAGGGTGGATTGAGGGGCCCCTAAATAGAGGGCATTCCAGAAATCTAGGCGTGAGAGAATGAGACCCTGAACCATAATCTGTCTTGCCTGAAATGGAAGCAGGGGAAGAATCTTTCGAAGCAGCCTTAGTAGACCATAGCAGGTGGCTGAGAGTTTAGCTGCTTGATGATTAAAATTAAGAGAGTTATCCAGCCAAATGCCTTTGGCACAGGGGCGGGACCAAGGCAGATGGGCCATAGTGAATTTATATTTAGCTTGGGAGTTTTGCCTAAGAGCATAAGCTCAGTTTTGTCCCCATTTAACTTTAAACAAGAGAGTGTCATCCATTTGGCCACCTCCTCCAGACATCCACTCAGGTTGTTAGAGGGAGTGTTCAATTGGTTAAGGGCCACCACTAGCTGAGTGTCGTCGGCATAAGTGATGATTTTTATGCCGAAAGGACGAACAATCTCAGCTAGGGGGCTCATATAAACATTAAATAGTGTGGGACTCAGGGAGGAGCCCTGAGGCACACCACAGCTGAGTGGCTTGCTGGGGGAGGTGATATCGCCCTCAAAAACCTTGAAGGAACGATCTGCCAAGAAGGATGTGAACCAAGTGATGGCATTTCCTGAAACGCCTAAATTAGTAAGTCGGTGAATTAGTAGGTCATGGTTTACAGTGTCGAATGCAGCACTTAAGTCAAGGAGGATGATTGCTGCAGAGCCACCTTGATCCAGGATCTTCCTAGCCTCCTCAGTTACAGTAAGGAGGGCGGTTTCAGTGCCATGCATGGGACGGAATCCTGTCTGAGAGAGGTCAAGTAAGTTGTTATTCTCCAGGAACTCTACCAATAATAAATTGACATATTTCTCCAGAATCTTGGTCAGCCATGGTAACAGGGAAATAGGCCGGTAATTACTGGGGTTGTCCTGGTCTAGGTTGGGTTTTTTCAAAAGAGCCTTGACCAGGGCACGCTTCCAGGGGGGAGGGACAGTGCAGGAGGAGATAGAGGCATTGAGCAGGTCAAGTATAGTGGGAAGAATGTAGGCAGTAGCTGGCAACAGAGTACGTGGGGGTGCCGGGTCTTGGGGAGAGCCAGATTTCACCTGGTGCATAATGCGTTCTAATATGGTGGAATTGAGAGGGGGGAAAGTGTCCAGGGTTGCCGAAAAACGGGGTCCTGCACATGAGAGGTTGGCAGGAATTATGTCGGGCTGAATGGGGGGAAAGGAGGTATAAATTGTTTGGATTTTCTGGAAGAAGAAATCTGCCAAGTTATTGCAGCGACTTTGGGCGTCAATAGGGTTTGGCGGTTTATCAGGGAGTTTGAGAAGGGTTTTAGCGATTCGGTAGATTTCTTTAGGCATAGAGGCAGCTGCTTTAATTTTTTCTTCAAAGTAAATTGATTGAGAGGCTTTAATTTCATTTTTATAAGCTTTTATTGCCTCCCTATATGCAGTTTTGCTAGAAAGGGAATAATCCAGTCGCCATTTCCTCTCTAATTTTTTGCAATATCGTTTCCTTGCCCGTAAATTAGAGGAATACCAGGGTGCAGTTGTAGAACTGCGCTTTGATTGAGAGCTTTTTATGGGAAGTACTGAGTCTAAGGAATTATGAATCCAACTGTTGTAGTCCTCATTGGCTGAGATGGGATTGGAGTTGGTGGGTGGTCTTGAAGTTTCAAGGGCCGTCAACCAGCAATCCAGGGGAAGTTTAGACCAATTCCGTTCCCTACGAGTAATAATGTTGGTAACTAGGTGGGGTTCAAGGATGGCCCAGGAGAGGGGGATCAGGAAGTGGTCTGTCCACGGAAGCGGGAAGGGATTCCCGCTGTGAGATCTGCACAGTTACTAAAAACAGGATCAAGTAGGTGGCCTTTGGAGTGAGTGGGTTTGAACAATAATTGTTTAAGTTGTAGTGCAGAGAGGCTCATGGTCAATTCATTGGCGGTGGGGTCGGAGGCATCATCAAAATGGATATTTAAATCCCCTAATAATGTAAAATTAGACGGCCTACAGGCAAGTTCGGCTGTGATGGGAGGAAGAATGTTAAGAAATTGCCCCAGAGCCCCAGGGGGACGATATATAAGTAGCCCAGAAAAGGTACTTGTGGGGGAGAAATCAATGACAAAGGAGAGACTTTCGCAGTCTGGTACCAGATTGGGGGAGCTGCGACACTTGTAGCAATCCTTAAAAATAACTGCTAGGCCTCCTCCTCTACCCTCTTTACGGTCTACTCGTTGTATGTGATACCCAGAAGGGAGGGTTTGGACGAGATCTGGTTCTGACTGTGCGTTGAGCCAGGTCTCTGTCAGAAATAGGGCATCTGGTCTAAGTTCTTCTAAGAGCAGAGCGATTTCAGTAGTGTGTTTGGGGAGTGATCTGCAATTTAGGAGGTACATACTTCGCTGGGTGTTTTTAGTATGGTTGGTAGTTTGGAGGTAGAATCCACAGTGTGGGCAGGGGTCGTGTTCATCTGCCACGTTCCAGGACTGTTGGCAGATGGCAGGAGTTGCTCCTCTGAGATTAAAAAGGGAGTGGGGGCTATAACTCCTGAGAGGGGAGGAGAAAGGGGCAGGGGTTGTGGCCCCTGGCCCCGTCCGGCCACGGACGGGCGCAGACGGGCTTGCCCTAGGCGCGCCTTTGGCGCGCCACTGGCGCGCCCGCTGCGCGCGCCCGCTGCGCGCGTCTGCTGCGCGCGTCCGCTGCGCGAAGCGTATGGCATTCCCTATTTATGCTGCACAGATGATCAGCAGCCAATAACACTCCGCCCCCCCTCACCTCTAGCCCGGAAGAATAAAATATGCCGCGCCTCCCTCCACAACAATCGGGAAAGAAATCCCGTGGTGGACCGGGGAGAATGCGGTTACAGGGTGTCAGAGGTGAGTGAATGAGCATGTCAGTGCCAACAGAATACTTTGTAAAAACACACACAGGTTAAAACAAAGCGTCGCAAAAAGGTTGTTTTGCGCACAACACAGTGGCCAACGACTGCGCCATAATTCGGCTGCACACAAACACCACAGGGCCACAACTACACACCCCACACACCAGCCCCACCCTGAAGGCACATGTCACGTGGCCTTCCTGCATCAGTCATGTCCCCAACCGACAACTCACAGTTGTCAACTTGACGTCACACAAGTGTCCCGAACAGGGGAGTAATGTGATTGCTAAATAGGACACACCCTTGTATGTAAAACATGGAGAATCACACGGCGGCTAACACATAACAGCGCAGAATATCGACAATGTCCGGAAAAGGCACGCCAATCTCAACAAGAAATACCAAAACCATCCTGCTCGCAATAACAACACATGCAATGTACAAAATAGAAAAACCCTGCTGCCTAAGAACAGGTGTGCACAATCACTACACCCACACAGAAGCCGAAATGTACAGCGGCAACGGAGTGTCCCGCCCACACACGGGAGAGCAGATAGCACTGAATGGCCTTCCATTCCTGCTCCGAAACAACATTGCAACAAATTATGCTGGAGAATGGAGCCATTGTACCAACAAGAAGCAAAACATAGCCATGCAGAGTAAAACGTCCACTGGCAGATAGCGCACAACATGAAAGAAAGATAACACCACAAAATGCAATAATACCACTCCTCCATGTGGACCAAATGAAAGTAATGTGGAAAGAGTCACACACCACTGGCCTTGACTATTCATAGAAGCATGTGGGATGAGGGACTGTGTCCTCCGCCCAAGCTATACCCCAAGTCCATCCACCTTACATCCATTCCAGAATTCCCAGCATCGACGGAGGCTGCACTCTGCTGACTGCTCAGGCAGACGGAGCACGCCATCACATCACCCTGTAGCAAAATGGCTGTTGCACCACTGACCCTCAACTACACCGGACAGATCAAGCTGTGCAGTGACAGCATGCTACACATAGTGGGCTGCTCAAATCTGGCAATGCTGAATGTAAGTTACCGAGTAACTTACCGCATTGCAATGTTCAGCTGCGTCATCCCTGTATTCTACTGTCGGAGGTGTCCGTTCCACTGGCCTGTGGATTTATGTCTCTCCAACCCGGCATGTCCAAAGGCGGACTTGGTACACTTGTTTGCACCCCTGGACGACCACGACAGGATCTGTTCAGTGTATGGGGGCATGGCGTATGTGGCTGCAATCGGGGACACACTGCAATGGGACCAGTGTGCCTCCACAGAACGTCTTCGGGATCACAGTTTCATCGAATGTCATCCAACATGTCCCATCAGGATTCTACAAGGGACAACTTACGACGAACACGTTGCCACCCACCACCCGCTTCATTGGATGACATCCATGTTCACTATCAATGGGATGGATACCCTGCTGGAAGGTATCGCATACACGTCAACTTGTCAATTCATGGGTCCCCGACTCAAATCAAATCAAAACCAGCTTTATTCGGAGTAATATTTACATCCATAAAGCATACTATAACACAATAAAATCGACACTCCTAATAAAAATGGCAAAGTTAATCATACACTCATTATTATCAATACAGACGAAAGTTACTTTAAAATATTGTGCAAAAAATATCACATGGGCAAAATTAATGCATAAATGTGCAAAACTACAAAAATCTCCGTAATACAAATGTTTGTGCATTGTATAAATCAGATTCAAATTTCACAGTTTATCGGTTTACAGTCAGAAGAACCTTTAAAAACATAGAACATAAAAAGTTTCACTAAATTTCATTTTACTATCCATAAGCAAGCTGTTTTCATTAAAATTCAGTTTCTTCATATAAAAGGGCCTCTAAGTGCGACATACTCTTTCGTACTTTTATAGCTTTTTGGATATAAAGTGCCACTGCATTACAGACTTTCACATCCTTCAATGCGCAAATGTATTCAAAGGCAGATTTATAAGAGTATAGCCTTTCTTTTTGAAACAGAGGACGTAAAAATTGTTTTCTAAGCTGTTTATAAAAATCACAGAAAAGGATAAAATGCAAAGATGATTGTTTCATAATGCCATTGCATGGACATTTTGGCAAATTTCGATTCCACTTCCTGCAATCGGGAAAGCTATTAAAAATGAGCCAAGCCCATGCGCACTCTAGTGAGATAAAATCTATGGGTAATATCAGTAACTTGTAATAGATAGGATTGAATGCCCGACCCTATAGTTATATCCAAATATTCTCTGGTGAGTGGTTTTGAGATGGCTTCTACTTCGCGCCGCTGTGTGCGTAATTCAATCAAATCTGTCTTAATTTTCCTTTTTCCATACCACTGTATTTGGGAAGGGTCTTCTAAATCAAAATTTAAACCACATTCTTTTAGTAGATTTTTAATATATATTAACCAGGGAATATTCTTCCCATGGTCTAATGGGTCCCCGACTCAATATCCCCAATTGAACATAGATGTACAACACCATACCCATGCTTGGCTTTCGCACGGAGTGGGCAGGTAGCTGTACAAGAACTATACCATATAATCTGCAACTAACACCTTACCATCAACTCCACTGCCATGACAACTGACATTTCCGGGACATGCACCCTGTTCCCCACCATATCCTGTGTCTCTGCATGAACAGGGGGAGGCAGAGGTATGGGACTTGTGTACAGTAACCACATGGGCAATACAGCATGAACAACTATGCCATAATATGTATCCTGCGCACCTGGACACATGCACCTGTCAGTGCACACTTATCTGTCTGCTGTAGTACGTGTGAACTGTCACCTCACCTTTGTCTGTACTTCCGTGCCAGGACTTTTGCATGGACAACTAATGCAACCCCCTACAACATGGCGCCAGTAACAGTGTCATGTTCAGTAGCCACCACATTGCAACAACTGGTGAGATGCTGCTGCATGCAGGTGGGCACATGCCCTGATGTCACCTCTGACGCAGGTGTGTCGGAGTCACTATTGTATTAAACCGGTACCATGGAACTGAGATGAACTGTCCCTATGTTGCCAAGCTGTCTGGTAGGCTGAATGAATACTGTCTGTGTCAAAGCCCAGAGACCATCAGTAATCAGCAAATGTACTGTAGCATAGAAAGGGCAAGGCAGCTGTAACCCTGAAGCCTCCATTCCACAGTCAAAAACTAATTACATCTACCTGTACCCCCTTTCGCATGTTTAATCATGCTAAGTATATCCTCCACATGCATTTTGCTGCCAGTAGTGTCCACTATTCTGCATCACAGAGGAAGTAAGTCCAAATACATGCCTCGAAGCAAATATGTGACTCTGTTGAATAATTTCAAGAAGACAAGTACGAATGAGAGAGGATGAGAGTGTGTGAAGTACACGAGAGCCGTGAGATGACCATGTAGTCCAGTGACATTGGATGTCAATGCATATGAGTTGCCGCCACAGTGGACCTAGTGAAATACTACAGGTCGTGGCCCTTTGATTGTCAGACTCTGACGTGGCCCAACAGATCATCACATTAACACTGACAGGCTGGTCACTTCAAAGCACAGTCCTACATATGTGTATAATTACCTTCACAGTCTGACATCCCACTCATCAAGCAAAATTAGGACCTACGCAACAAGCATGATGCAGCAATGCATGTCAAAACACACACAGGAAATCAGTGTGGGTGGGCAGGTCCGCACAGTGAGTACGAACTGATACCGCTTTGGCCACCGGACTGCACTGACCAGAATCCTGAGCTCTCCCAGGAGGGAGGAGCCACGCTGCTGACACTTGCCCAAAAGGCGCTGGAGACACCCGCAGCGCGGGACGCTGATACCGCTTTGGCCACCGGACTGCACTGACCAGAATCCTGAGCTCTCCCAGGAGGGAGGAGCCACGGTGCTGACACTTGCCCAAAAGGCGCTGGAGACACCCGCAGCGCGGGACGCGCGCGGGCTGCGCCCGGGCAAAGCCCGGGCCAAGGGCGGGCCCGTCCTTGCCCGTCAGTGACTGGAAGAGGCTGGGCTGGGCCGCCTCCCTAACGTCTGTACAGTAAGCCATTGTGGTGTACAACGGTTTATTGTTAGAAGTGTGTTATTTGGAGGTCAGGGTTTAGCAACATGAGTAAACGGAAGGTGGGAGCAGGGGTCGTGGGTACGCTCGATGCCTTTCTTTCTAGGGCAGAGTCAGCGCTAATGCATGAGATCCAAATCACTGAGCGCAGGTTGTCACTTGAGCCTCAAACATCCCTTTGCACACAGAGCTCTATAGGTCCCCCCTCTCAATTGTTGACAAACTGCACCAATGATTTGGTATCGCATTCCAGCCAGTCTCCGACTATACAATTGGAACCAGTGCCACTTATTGCACCCACTCCTCCTAACCTGGACTGTTCCATTAATACGTCCATGGTTATCACTAGGGGTAAGAAGCTCATTGGGGCTGTAGGTAGTGAACCGCCCTCGAAAAAAAGGAAAGGCCGAGGTGCATTGAAGCCAACCCCCCCATCTTCTAGGGTAGCAAAACGCAAGGCAGTTACAAACGGCAATGGAAATAATGGGAGTCAACAGTCCAAAGATAAGGCAATCACTGTTATATGCTCCCCTACTAGTGCCGCCCACCTACCGCCAGTGTTTAATATGGACGAGCTTTGTTCACAGCTAGAACTGAAATTGATAACTATGATAGACCCCTTGCTCAAGAAGCTGACCCTGATCGAAGATAGACTTAGCAAAATAGAGCAGGGCATTTTTAGTAGCCCCCCTGATAATGCTAATGGGTCGACGTATGTTGGGTCTACAACCCGGTCTACAACCCAATCGGTGAGGGGAAACGCATCAGTACCAAAGGGATCCCTAGAAAATGCATGTTGTCCTCTATCATCAACAGCTAAACCACCAGTAACAACCTTGGAGGCCACCCAACCCGTCAACGCCCCGCAGGTAGGAATGCTGTTGTCATCAATTTCGCATCAAGGGAAGAGTGGTTCTAGGGGACGGTTTCCCGAGCACCATGCTGTCAGTGCCGAGAACCATCACACTTTCCTTCATCTCCCCCCGGAATCCACTCCCTATACAGTTGTTCTGGTCAACGTTCCAATGCTCCCACCTAATGCACAGGAGCACTGGTCAACACTACGAAACAAGGCCTTATACATGCTGGGTAATAGGATTGGCCTAAAGGACCATCTTTTCTCCGAATTTAAAATGGTTCGTAGAGTTCCATGGGTTGGGAAACTCCGTAAGTCTTCACCTGGTGATTGTGTAGTCCTAAGTTTCAGGTCGCCAAGACTGGTTCAGCACATGCTAGAGAGGGCTGGTAATCGCTTCACTAAGGAGGATGATATAAACATCCTTCCATTGGGTTTCTTTTATCAACCATCCAGCACCCTTGGGTGCAGCGAGATGAGGGGGCTATCTAGACCACATAGTCAACATGATCGACCGGTGACCACAAGCAATCGATTCGAAATCTTTTCTTCTTTAGAGGATATAGATTGACTAAGCAATATAGTAAACCCTCCTCTAATTGGAACATCAGTATCTATGGGCCAGATAGGGTCTGCCCTAGGACTGCGTATTCCTGACCCTAGTGTAATATCTGCATCTGCATCTGCGACCGGAAGTAAGGCTATTCATGCCAACAGCCCTGACATTGTAGGGGGTGTGTATCAATCCCAGACGAAACTTATAACTGGGGTGGATAAGAACATATTATCCCATACACTTTTTGTAAGACCTCTCATCCCACCAAGTACTTCTAGTTTGGTAACTGTGGAAAATGATCACGCAATTAGCCCCGAAGCAAAAAGCAGTAACGTCATCCAAGGGCACCCAAAAACATATATGTCTATAGTCTCCTGGAATATCGCAGGTCTATCTTCCAAAACCACTTCAACAGAGTGGTCCACATACATCGATAGTCATGATGTCTGGATATTCCAGGAGACTTGGTCATTGGATAAAATTTATCACTCTGGCTTTTTAAATTTTTCGAAGGCCGCCTTGGGAGGGCAGAGAGGGAGACCTATAGGCGGGTTGACTTGTTGGGTTAGACAGCAAGCGGGTATTTTGGTAAAGGAAGTATTCATTGATAGTCCGGACATCATGGCCATACGGATCATTGGGGAGCATGGACCTGATGTCTTGATTGTCAATGTTTATGCAAGAGGTCAGCCAGGGGGCAGGGGATCAAGTGTGGTTACTGCCCTTGATACCTATTTGGAAAGTTCAAGGGGCAACTGTAACTTGATAATCGCAGGCGATTTTAATTGTTGTTTTGAGCCACTGGACCACGAAGATGGAAACCTTAGCGCAGAGGAGGACGCGCAGTGGAATATCCCGCAATTAGAACTATGTCCCATTAATAAATGGACAGAGGCTGCACTACAGTTAAAAGGGTTGTGTCTGGAAAAGGGACTAAGGGCAGTTAATGGGCGGACGCAGTCGGATAGGAAAGGTGCTTTTACCTTTGATAATGGCTTTTGTAGTAGCCGCATAGACTACATCCTTCTTAATGTAGAATACTGGCCATTTCTTGTGGATATGAAAGTGCAGGAGCGGACCGAAAGTGATCACAATCCGTTGGTCTTACAATTGTACGCTTCGACTTTTTCAAATCCAAATATCAGGGCAGTTGAATATGTAACAGCAGAGGCTATGCTCACTAACGATATGAGGAGAGTTCAATGGGTTAGGGTTATTGAAAATGAGGGTGCCCTGGAACAAATGAAGGAATTGGTTGCTTGCTCGACCGCCACCCTTCTTAACTGTGATTCCCAGAAGGATATTAATTCTATTATCCCCCAGGTCCATAATGACCTGTTCAAAC
This sequence comes from Calotriton arnoldi, assembly GCA_963921515.1. Taxonomy (NCBI): domain Eukaryota; kingdom Metazoa; phylum Chordata; class Amphibia; order Caudata; family Salamandridae; genus Calotriton; species Calotriton arnoldi. Next base: position 22,074 of record CAWUFW010020118.1, read on the forward strand.
AACTGAAATATTTTTTTATTAAAACTAGTCAACCAAGTAAAAAACCTTATGTAAAGGCGGCTTCCTGGTACAATAGTACATGCAGACAGGCCTATAAGATTCTATCCAGGGCTATTAGATCCAAAGTTGTGGGCGATATCAAAATGGCTAGAGTAAGGTATAAGAAAGCCCAGCAACAAGCGAAGAAGGAATGGGATGAGAACCGCTGGCAAGATCTGGTCTCTGCCAGTAAGGAGAAAAATATGATCCAATTCTGGAAGCTTGTTAAATGGGGCAGTGGAGAATTAAATCAGACACCCACTAATTATGTTGCCCCTGAACAATGGGTTCTACATTATGAGGCTCAATTCTCTGCCACTAATGGCAGTGATGATTTACCGCTATGGCCTATTCCAACAACCACCCTGTGTTTCACTAGTTTAGAGGTCGAATCAGTGCTAAAAACGATCCCGAGAGGTAGGCCCCCCGGCCCCGATCGTATACCCGCAGATTTGTTTGTTCATGATAAGGACCACTGGGTATCTTACATTAAGTTATTGGCTAACGCTATAGCTAGCGGTGCTTCCATTCCCGAAACATGGTTAGGTGCCGAAATCATACCTATCTATAAAAAGGGTGACCGCTCACTACCAGGTAATTACTGGCCAATTAGTCTTATTGATTCCATTCAGAAGATTGTTGCCAGGCTAGTTCTTGGCAGAATCCAGGCCTGGATAGACGAAACAGAAATCCTGACACCTTTCCAGGCGGGGTTTCGTCCACATACTAGTACCTTAGATCAGGTTCTTAGATTTGTGCTTATCTATTGGCGGGTGGTTATCATAGGTGGGGGTGCAATCTATGCGGCTTTTATTGATTTAAAATCCGCATTTGATTTAGTCCCCCGTATAAAAATTTGGAGCGCTTTTGTGGATATGGGGATGCCACCGGAATTGTTGGCTATTTTAGTGAAACTGCATAATTCAAATTATGCACAAGTCCGCTGGGGAAAGCAGGGAAATGTTACTGAGAGGTTCTCGGTTTCCAAGGGGATGCGCCAGGGGTGTGTACTAGCCCCAACCCTGTTTTCCCTGTACATAAACAGGGTTGTACAGTACTTTTCTACCTATCCCACAGATGCTCCAGTGTTAGCGGGTATGAAAATACCCTTTCTCATGTTCGCGGACGACACCTTGATAATATCCAAGACACGACAGGGCTTGCAGGCCGCTCTGTCCCGTTTCGAGGTGTTCTGCCGCGACCATGAATTAGTGGTAAATGTGGAGAAAACAAAGTTTATGGTGCTCCACAAATCCAAAGCTATAACCGCGAGAGTGTATATAAACAATGTCCCCCTGGAACAGACTGATGTTTTTACCTATCTGGGCATAACACTAGGTAGGAAACTACAATGGAAACCCCAGATCGATATGCTGGCTTTAAAACATGCACAACTAGCCGGTGTATTAATAAAGGAGCAGAGGCTTTCTCAGACCAAACCCATTGCCCCCGCCCTTAAGATTTACAACTTAAAAATCAGTACCTCAATATTATATGGTGCTGAACTTTGGGGCTTTGAGGATTTAACACCATTGGTATTAGCCCAAAATAAATTTGTTAGAACATTATTAGGCCTTCCGCAATCCACCCCACTTATGCCTCTTTATCTTGATCTGGGTTGCTATAGTATTGAGGACTTGGCACGCTTCAGACCTATAGCATTCTGGAGAAGGCTCTGGACTACACCTGAGCTTTCTCTGTATGCTAAAGCTCTCCTTGAAGTTCGGGGGTTGGGCCGTCTACACAAGATCCCCTGGTTTAATAACATCAAGACCACCCTGGTTAATATGGGGATGAGCACCCTGTGGGAGGACCCAGCTGCCGCTCTATTTCCATCTAAAAAGAATTTTAAGGCAGCTTACTGGAGTATGGTCAAAACTAAGCGGTTCTCATCTATTATGAGGCCTACCCTGACTAGAGAATTCTTGGAGATCAAGCACGAGACCAAGTTTGAAACATATTGGGACGTCATTACCAGGCCAATAGACAGGAAACTGTATCACCAGTTCAGGGTAGGTTCACTTTCAATAAGAGCTTTTACTAGTAGTTGGCACTTGCCAACAGATGACAAATGTATCTCGTGCCCGGCCCAAATTGAGACACTAGCGCACATTATGTTCGTATGCCCAGCCTATGATCTACCTAGGACCAAATGGCTCAAACCTATTTGTATGAATTTGGGTACAAGACTGGCCATAGATGCCTTAAGGATCCTAAGGACAAACACCCAAGACTCCATAGTGGTAGCTGTGGCAAAATTTTTGAGCTGGATGTGGGTCATCCGTGCTAACAAGATGAGGGTACACTAATTTTTGACATTTTTATTCCCGAGGGTTGAGATAGTATGGAATGGGCCTGTTGAAAAATAAATTTCTGTCTAAGACCCCGAGATTCGGTAACTTAAGAGATGATTATTTGCCGACCCTTCATTTAAATTTGGTTCCTATATCTTGGGCTGATAATAGGAAAGAATTGCCCTGCTCAGTTTTCGTGTTTGTATGTATATTGCTTTTTATGGGCTTTTTAAAGGTGTTTTTATTCTTATAATTCTGTTATTTTATGTAACAACGTTTTTAACTTATTTGTAAATACATGTGGTTTTATACAAGCCTGGACGATTGTAGATTGTATATTATATTCCAAGTTATTTAATTACCGATGTATTTTGTCTTTTATGATTTTGTAAATCGAAATAAAGACCTGATTGATTGATTGATTGATTGAGTACGAACTGCTGAAATTCACATACATGCTTAATTAAACCAGGATCAATCTTGACAGTCACACACCCTGCAGACCCACAATGGCCAAAACATATTAAGTAGGAGCCATCCTGAACTGCAAGGACACACCCACACACTGCACACTGTGCAACATACAATACACACATGCGCTCACATTCACAGACCTGAACACGGATACAAACACCCACCATGCCCCTGGGTAACACATGTGTGTAATCGACATTGCCAGAGTGCACACACACACCCCAACACCACCCCAAAGTCACACACTTCACACCACACACACCTACACTTCCCAAATGCACACTTTGAAAGTAACCCATGTGCCCAGGCTCAATGTCCATCACAAGATCAACATACACCTACACTGCTGGCCACCCAGAAAGTAAGCTCACACATACCCGCACACTATGCACATGCTACCTGTCATCCTGTGGCCAGACTCACACCCCGTGCTTTGCCTGCACGCAAACATGACACGTAGACATTTACCATGGAATTCCAGCAAATACATGCCGACAATCCGTGTCACTAAAAACTTCTTCATCACACACACAAGTGGCAGAGTCTGAAAGAAGTGAAGTCCCAGCCACGTGTAAAACACATTGGAATGTGACACCAGACATTGCAATTGTTGATGTACCATACAAGGCATGTGCCTCACTTAACTATGCACACACAGTAACAACTGCAATCAGCAACTACACAGACACAACCGACTACAGGAACAACAGCATCCAGTCACAGATTACATAGACAGCCGGCAAAATTGTTCAACACCAGGGACAGTGGCCAGTCCGATGTGCAGAGTAGTGATACAAAAAGCTGCGTATGCAATGTGTGTGAGTGTACCCTGACATGGCCACCAACACTGCCATGGAAGGCACAATAGCCATCACAGCCACCACTGTGTCACAGGTAGATGTGTGTGTGTCCCTACCATTCAAACAGGATGGCCCGTTCAACTCGGTGCTGTCTATGTGCTACGGGACAGTTGGAGGTCCGCCCCTGAGAGAGAAGCACAACTGTGGAAGACACACATGTGTCATGTGAAGCGGGAGTTCTGCTTGGGCCAGGTGGGTGGGTGGCACGGGTAGGTGCACACATGCATTGTTGAAACAGACTGTGTGGGGAGGATTCCGGAGGGCTATATTTCCACTGTCTTGGGTATTTGGAAAGCAAATGTGAGCTGGAGCTGAATGTGAACTCGTGTGGGCACAACAGGCGGGCACATGATCAATGCTGCATCAGGCGTAGACGTTAGCCCTCCCTCTGGGGACATGCTGGATACTGCTGTGCGTCTGCCAGGCCCTTGCCAAGGCACTCACATCCCCTGTCCACCAGGTGTACCCCCTACATTGTCCGCATGCACAGGCTACCCAGGGCACGGGATGGCAGTGGAGCTTGGTGGGTGGGAGCTCATGGCGCCCTTCTCCTGGTCACATCTCGCAGGCAACACATTCTCAGTGAGCAGCAGGGCACAAGTCCTAAATATGTAGTGGGGGGACGCAGACGTCACGACAGGAAGTGACGTCATGAAAGGTGGCTTGCACCATCAGACATTCTGCCTCCCTTCGCCCACCACTTACATGCGATTGCAACAGAGAAGCCAGCGCGTGCCCAAGCAGCACTGAGCTCGCCCCAGAGGGGCCAAAGAGTGAATGTGTGTGTCCATTAGCACCAGTTCCCTGGCTCGTGGTAAAATCAGTGGTGGGACGCCGTCCACCCGCGTGGTACCCTGACTCGAGACCTGGTGTGCAGGCAAAGTGTCCTATTGGCTTTGCGAAATGTGTGAGATGCATGACACTCGTTGGCGGGGGATGGCTCGGAGGCCCGTCACCCTGAGGCCCATGTCCCACCACATGGGTCCCTTGTCAATGGCAGCGGTTGTAATGACTATGCGCGCAGGGGTGGGTCAACCCTACGTGTGGGATTTTGTCTGCGGCCTGGCCCGCTAGGGCAGACACAGCCTCTGTGTGTTGCATGTGGTGTATCCGGACTCCGGAGGCTGTCATGCATTGTCACTGTTGTCCAGGTATCGAGTCGGGGTACCACGCGGGTGGACGGCGTCCCACCACTCATATTACCGCGAGACAGATGATTGGGGCAAATGGACCCACACATTCACTCTTTGGCCTCTCTGTGGCGAGATCGGAGCTGCTTGTGCACGCGCTGGCTTCTACGATGCAATCGCATATAAGGGGTGAGCGAGGGGAGGCAATGAGTCAGACGGTGCAAGCCACCTTCCGTGATGTCACTTCCTGTCGTGACGTCAGCGTCCCCCCACCCCTTATTTTAGGACTCGTGCCCTGCTGTTGTCAGATGTGCCACTGCCCAGGGGGGTGGAGAAAGGGTCAGGAATGTCAGCCTGATATTGGCCCAGTTGAAGGACCACCTTGACTGGGGGGACAACCATTGGACAGTCTGTCGTAGCCCACCCACGCGTACATGTGGGCCCTCCATGTACTGTGTCACCTGCGGCAAAGTGATGTCATGGGCAATGACGTTATTGAGGAGAGCTGTCTGCCCCACGCAGAGATGGCGCATGAGCTCAACAGACCCAGCACTGAGGGCAGCAGGGCTCACATGTGCAGGGGCAGCTGTGCCTGGTGTGAAGGAAACTCTACCCTTCATCCCTGTGCCGACACGTGTTGCACCTGTGGAAGTAGATGGGAGGGCGGGCATTGGCCTCCGCGTGTCTGAAGAGGAGCCAGAGTCCACGTCCCCTGTGTTAGCAAACATGGATGCATCACCTCGGTCCTCAGATGACTCAGAAATTGCCGTCTCGGCCTGTAATTCATCCAGCACACGTCTGGCCCCTCCGAGGCGCTGGTCACATCTGACACACTCAGCACCTGTGCAGCTGCTACATCCGATGCCACACCACTGCTGACCGTCCCCTGTCCCTCAGCACCCACGGGAGATGCCACATGAGAGAGAGCGAGGTGGCCTCACTCATCTGGCATCAATTAAACAGACATGTGCAAGGGAAGCAGCACAGAACATCCACCAATCCACATGTTGCACGATACCTGTGCAATTGCATACAGCCACCACATTCAACACGTAATGGCTGGCGTACAGTAACTGAAGCCGCTAATAAGTGGCACATGTGTTGTGCACATAGCACCACACCCGGCCTGTGTCACCGTGCGACCATAGTCCCAAATCGCGGTGTGCACACCCACTGTCCTGATGGGGCAAGGATGACCACTACGTAATCAGGCCAAAGACATACCTGCATGGAGCAGAATGGGAAACCACTCACACAGACTGCAACATGACGGGCCACAATGGCCATGAGCCCATGCCATCCACCTGTCGTTGACACGAGCATAACTGCTGTTGCACAGTGTGCCGGATGTGTAAGCAACAGAGATATGAGCTGAGGCATCGCAAACATATGACCGAACGAAATCAGAGTAGGCACAGTGCCTCAAACATACATGTGAATTGCCAATCCAGGCCACTACAGGTTGTTCCTGAGGGCTACGACTCTGAGTGCATTGAGAATGCAGAGTGCTCAAATTACATCTTGACCCTCAGGAATCGCATATGCATGTCAGGTGCACACAGCACAGAGTACACTTACAACCCACTGCATACACAACATACATCGCATCACCAAGATTATGGTTAGGCTGTGGACACATGCTGCCTCTCACCGCAGAAGACACCATCCCACATTACTGTACACTTGCTTGCTGCTGATGCCCCTACAAACATGCATCCGGCACAGGCTGTGTGACTGTCAAGATGCAGACCATTACTGGTGAAATGCAGCGCCGTGCTGACCTGACAATACGAGGGGGCATCCCCCGATCCGTTCTCGCCACGTAGTAGCTCATCCGGCAGATGACGTCACACCCTTTGTGGAATTGGCTGCACTGTCGGTCACACATACACAGAGGCATCAACTTGGATGCAATGCCTCATCACAAGCCCTTGGGCTGGAGGACTTCAAACTGCAGGGATGGTACACAAGAGCCTTGGAATGTCACTCATGCACTTCTCAACATCACCCACATCCACCAATCACAGTGGCATGCTGCTGACCCATCCCAAATACTCAGAGACGTGCAACAGAGCCAGGAATTAATCGGACATGGCCCAACAGCATGTGTACACCACACGTGAATGCATGCTGCTGGGAGTGTGTACACAGTACCTGTCCATCCCATTCACATGCAGGTTGCCAGCACATTGAGCAATGTGTAGTCTGCCCACATCTACTGTCCATTGTCAGGTGGACCAACAAATAGATCACAAGGCAACACATCTTTGTGGGTGGACTCACTGTGTCCAACACTGCGCAGCCCTCAACGTACTCGCCCTGTGAATGGCTCACCACGCAATGGAGGTCACATTCAGTGCCACTATCTCTCACACACATCCCTATCACAAGGCATGGTGTGTCCAATCGACAGGGCTGAGTTTGTGCATTTCAGGAGAGACCTGAACAAAAGACACATGTAACCCACTGTACAGTCAGTGTTGTCTCCTTCTAGGATTGTGCGGTCAATGTGCAGCCCAGGTCTGCTGCCACTGAGAAGGCCAGCAGGGACCCAGCCAGCCAGTCACACAAGCAATGACTGCCCTGAGTCCTGCATTGCCAAGTGGCTGCGTGACTGGATGTCTGACATGGAAATGCCATGTACCACCACTCGTGAGGGACATGCATGGGAAAGCGCCATAGAGCCTACATACCCCTTACACCTGTAGTTAGCATGGTAAGCAGTGCATGTTGGAACCCCACAGGCTCAGAATCATAGTGCTGCGGATCTACGACGTGTGTGTCCCCCACATGCACTCCCACACACACTGTAGTTGTCTTACACACACAAGTTTTGCTATGAATAGCCTTGGGCAGTGTGCGTGGAGCTCGGAATCCATGATCTCCAGCTCCTCGCTGGTGAGTGGACCTGGACATATCTTCAGAGTCGTCGACATGTAGGTGTACATGTGGCAGCAGCGGCAGGTGTTGTTGAGGGATGCCAGGCAGCAGTCCCTGTAAGCTGTGGTAATGCCTGTCTCCCTCCCACACTCATATAGCCCCCTGGGGCTGTTCCAGTGGGTCCAAGCTGCTGCAATTGGTGTACCATGTCTGCCTGCTTCAAATGCACACAATGGCCTGCACCGAGCTGTCCCGGTACGCTTACCTCTATCGTCGAACACGCAGGATGCAGTCGCGAGGGCCATTGGAGTTGGCCTCAAGGGCCTGGTCCATGGCGGGTACAGTCCGCTGGTGCCATGTGGAATCCACAGTTGAAGGTGCGCCATGCATTTGCAGGTGTGGCCATGATTTGTGTGTGGGAGCATGTCCACACTGGACAGGGCCACTTCATGCTGTGTGCATTGGCATTGACGGCCAGTGCTCAGCCTCCACATGTCTGTTGGCACATCATCATGTACACATTAGCATGGGTGCATGGGATGTGCATATGCACACACATGCCATATTTCTCTATGTACATCTCCCACTTGGCACGTGCAACGTTACGTGTCACTTGTGATGTGTGTTTGCATTCACACAGCTGTGTTGTCATGGAGTTGTCAATGTGTACACCTGTCAATGTGTGTTGGAGGTGTGATACGTACAGTGCTGGACATTGGGTGGACTAGGGACATCATTGACTGTCTCATATCCCATTGTGCAACAGGACCCACTTGTTTTGGCCGCTCAGCCTGTGTACATTGTGTTGTTGGTGTGTGCCATACTCACCCGGCCTCGGAAGCTGTGTCTGGCACAGCAGCTAGGTATATTGCCGTGGTGTTGTCGCCTCCCACCTATGCAGTCTGAAACCATCATGATGCCTTTCAAGCTATTAGGGCCTAAATCCCCATGTGCATGCTCATGTCAATGGTTTGTGTCAGTAACCATTGCTATTGGTAAGGGGACCTGTGTAAGAGTATTGTGGCTGTGCTGTCCCTACTTGTCAGCTGTTCTGTGATTCTATAGCTTTGCCAGTTATTTTTGGTATGTGTATGTGTATGTGCCATGTGGTGTGTTGCATTGACATGTGTCCACTTCCATCTGTCCTAGGAGGAGACCAAACATACATCGCCCCTACCAATTGCTGTCAGACATGGAGGATGTGGAGGTCATTCGTAAATTCCGGCTGGACCGACCCACCCTGCATCGCCTATGTGCCATGTTGGAACCCCACCTTCGTCCTCGCAGGGTGTATCCAACAGCATTCACCCCCACGGCTAAGGTGATGGCTGCACTGCATTTTTTCGCTACCGGATCTTTCCAACACACGGTAGGCAGTGGAGCTGGAATGTCCCAACCCATGTTCAGCATGGTGCTACGGGATGTCCTGTCAGCTATGATGCTGTACAGGAACCGGTACATCAGATTCCCCAGGGCTCGTGATTTGGCGGCAGTGAAGGGGGCTTTCTATGCACTTGGACGCATCCCCCACGTTGTTGGTGCAATTGATTGCACACATGTTGGCCTTGTTGCACCACAGGCCATGGAGCACATCTTTAGGAACCGGAAACATTTCCACTCCCTGAATGTGCAAGTGGTGTGCCTGGCGGACATGATCATCACGCACGTGTGTGCGAAGTTTCCCGGTTCCACCCATGACTCGCACATCATGCGCCACAGCATCCTCCCACGACTGGTGTCCAATCTTCAACCGGACCGTGCCTGGATTGTTGGTGAGTATGCATACTCGTGTAGCGTGCTGGGTGTGACATGCTGTCTTGTGTCCTGTTGGAATTGCAAGGATTCTCTGTGTTTCTCACACCCAGGTGACTCGGCATATCCTAACGGGCCTTGGCTGCTGAGCCCACTCCGTAATCCCAGGACACCAGCTGATGTCAGATACAATGAGGCACATGGGAGGACCAGACGTGTGGTGGAGCGTACTTTTGGACTCCTGAAGTCCAGATTCAGGTGCCTGGACCGCACCGGGGGTGCACTGGCATACTCCCCACAGAAGGTGTGCCAGATAGTTGTGGCATGCTGCATGCTGCACAACCTCGCTATTCGCAGGCAGATCCCCCTGATAGTGGATGACGGTGATCAGCCAGGACCCCCGCCTGCAGACCAGGCCGTGTCCAGTGACGAGGACAGTGGAGAGGAGGAAGCAGTGAATGAGCGTCAGCAGCTCATCGCCCGCTACTTCACTTGACGGTGAGTGACCATGTACGTCGGCTGATGTTGCTGTAGTTGTGTAGGTGTATGTGTGCATTGTCACGGCGGCCTATTGTTCACTGAGTGCTGTGTGGCAATGGTCCATGTCCAGGGTAGTATGCCACTGACAGTGGCTGTGGCATTGTGCCCTGTTGCTCTGTGAGATGTGTGTACATTGCTTGAACTTGATGACAAGTACTGTGTGATGAGTGTGTGACACACACATTCAATGGACTCTTGTTCTGTTTTTCACCCCTAGGTCCCTCCAGCCTCTCCTGGCCTATCGACATACCACACTCCTGATGCATTACTGATCATGGTGACGGTTGCACATCCTTGATTAAACACAGAGCACATACAACAGAATGTGATCCAGGTGTATTTATTTTGAACAGTGACATGTGATTGTGGGCAAGGTGATGACAAAAGTGGTGCATGCTGGAACAATGAGTTGACGGACATGTCCGCGTGATGGCCAAGGTGTACCCATGTTGTTCTGGGTCCACAGTCCGACAGACACATGCCATTCACATGGCAGTGTGGGGTAGGATAGTAGTCCAAGTGAATGCAGTAGATGGCCACCGTGGCTGGCTGTCTCACTGGCGTTTGGAGCGTGCAAAGTCATCTCTGGACACCTGTTTCCTCTTCGGACGCCCCTTCCACGTTTGAGAGGGGGGTTGTGTTTGTGGGCTGCTGGTGGTGGCTGAGGATTGCCCACTCGCTGTGGACGCAGGGGAACTGGATGTTGCACGGACCTGCGCCCCAGCAGGTGGTGTCGGAGGTGGTGTGGTTGGCCTTGATTGGGCCCTCACCGCCACCACTAGCTGGCCCATGAGGTCGACAAGTTTGCCCATACGGGTCACGAATTGGCCCATATGGGCGTCCATGGACCTCAACACCCCAAGGACTTCCCGCGTATCGGAAGCTGACCGGGCCCATTGTCCCTGGGCCTCTTCATAGGCCCCAAGGACTCTTGCGATTTGCGGCAGGGCTTGGCTCCCAGGCTCTGATGGCGTTGACCTGACCCTGCTCCTCCCACCTGAACTGCTGCCACCGACCTGCCCACTCGCCACAGTGGTCACCCGGGGCCTCGTTGTGGCTCCCAGGGTCGGTGTCGACGTGCGTACAAGCCCTTGCGCAGGCTGAGTGGTCAGGGAGGCCCTGGTGGTGGTGGTGGTGGTGCGGCGGTGGTGGTGGCCGCAATGACCGTGGCAGCAGGGGCCTGGGACTGGTCACCGGCCCTGGGAGATGGGTTGGTGGGTAGGAGGGGTCCTGGGGAGCGGTTGGGCCCTGCCACACCAGATGTGCCTGGTCCGGAGTCCTCGTCCGAGGAGGTGTCCAGGTCTTCCACATCCGTGAGTCCGGGTGGAGGGCTTGTGGACTGGCTGTGATGACTGCTGTCTCCCTCTCCAGCATCATGCTGTTCGTCACCTGTGGGGCGGAGACGAAAGGTTATTGTGTTGCACCTTGCAAGGTTTGTGTTAGATGACTGACATTCACAGTTGGTGCACAGTTGTGCACTGATTTCCCAGATGCGTGTGTATGGCTCTACAATGTGTGTGCGTGATCAAGGCAATGTAATGGTGTGATGGGTGCACATGGCATGGGACGGATTTGGATAGCCAATCGGTGTGTGTTGCAGTACCCCTACATTTTGTGCCTTTGGTGGACACGGGGTACAGCCCCTCAACGCTTTTGAGGTGCAATATGGTTTTGGGGTTTCAAATGGAACGCTTAGGAACGCAGATGGCAAAAGGGGTACAGCCCCTCAACGCTTTTGATGTGAAATATGGTTTTGGGGTACATACTGTGACATAAGGGTGCAGGAGGGGACATGTGTTTTGGCCACACGACACTGCAGAGACAAAGGTGTGTGTATGTCTGACGTACCAAGCATATCTGCTCACTGTTATCATTTAGGGACATTACACTGCAAGCATTGTAGTAGGTGGGTGATGGTTGTGTGCCACACGACGTATTGCAGATGGGACAATTCCTTTGTGTGCGTGCTACCCTCAGCCATGTGCAGCAATGCAGTGCTCTTGGTGTGTTGACTATATTAGGTATGTTGTAAATCACAGTGTGACGTGCGCTTCAGACACTACAGACACATTATTGGTCATCGGCAGGAATCTTTGCTGTACTACTGTATATGGGGCAACTGATTAGATGATATACCTTTCATGACACTGGGGCTGTGAAGATGTGATGGATGAGACATTGAATGTGCATTGTGTAGCTGTGTGGTTCATGGGTCCAGTGGTGTATGTGACATTACTGTGGTTCCACTCAGTTACATTGAGACGAGATGGACTTACATGGGTGATGTTGTACGATGTCAACGGAACAAGCAGACACGACTACATGGACAATACTTCGATGGTGTTGCTGATGTGTGTGATGACTGGCACAGTGCACGGCATGTGGGTCAGTACTCCAGTGAGACTTGTGCATGCAGACGTGACTCCTTCCGTGTTAGTGTATTTGTGATGGCTCATGTGGGCTATGACTCTGTAATTCATGTCCGTGTGCACATTAGTCACATGATTATGACAGGGAGCAGTGCTACCTGTTCCTCTGCTACGTGACATGTCCCAAATGTTAGTCGTAGTACAGTCCTCATGCCTACAGACACCCCGCCCTGTACAGTAGTCTACCTACTTGTTGGTTTGTAGGGAGCAATGCAATGGCTGTCACATGGTCATGAGAGGGAGGGGTGCTCCATCTTGCTGGTCTGTGGCAGTGGGGGCCGTGTTGTGAGTTGTGGTGAAGGCTTACCATCCACAGACACCCCTCCATGTAGGGAAACATATCTACCTGTCGGGTGAAGGTGTGCACTGCAATGGCTGTCACATGGGTGTGGGGAGTGCTCCATCTTGCTGCGCTGTAGGACTAGGGGCCTGGTGGTGGTTGTATTTCTGCAGTCCCCCTCCGATACTCGGAGTTTGTGGTAAGGCTACTTACCTGTTACTTGTTGGTTAGTGCAGCTATGGCTGACACATGAGTGTGGGTGTGGGGAGTGCTCCTTCCGGCACATCTGGGGTACAGAGGGACCTGGTGGGAGTTGTGGTGCTGGCTGACTGTACACATGCCCCCATGGTTTTGTTTGTTGGTACCTTTGGGCTGAGTGTGTGGGAGTGTCTGTTGCATGTGTGAGAGATGTCTTGTGTATTGTGTACTGGACATGGGGGTGTTTGGCCCTCGGTGCTATGGCATTCTGGTAGTGCATGACAGTACATAGCGGTGTGCTGGTATACATTTGTTTGTACTTACCAGCCTCCACTCCCCCTGGTATTCCGGTGAGACTCTCCGGATGCAGAATGCCTCGCACCTTCTCCTCCCACGCCTTGAAGGTCTTGAATAGCGCGGGATTTCCGCCGCCAGTCGTGGCAGCCAGCTCACGGTTCTTGGCCTCCTTCTTCCTGACCACGCTTTTCAGGTCGTGCCACCTCTTTGTGATTTCGCCCCGGTTGCGTGGCACGTTCCCAACTGCATTCACCTGGTCCACTATCCTTCTCCACATTCTGTTTCTGGTGGCTACTGGTGTCTGTTGGACCTGGTTCCCATAGATTTGTGGGTGCACCTTGATGATCTCATCGACCATGACCGTCAACTCAGTGGCAGTGTACTTTGGCATTCTTTGGCTTGCCATGGTGTGTGGTCTGCTATTTGTTGAGCTGGTGTGGTGGTTGTGTGGTGTGTGGTGTGTGGTGTGTGATGTGCAGGGGGTTCGTGGTGCCGTTGTTTCAGTGGTGATGGTGGTGGTGGTAGTGGTGGTGATGTGTGTGATGTGTGCGTGCGTGTGGTGTGCTGCTTTCCTTTGTGTCTCTCTGTGTTGTCTGATGGCGTCTTCGCTTTGTCCTCGTGCAAGGGATTGTGGTCTGTGAGGAGGCTGCTTTTGTACTAACTTATGTGGGTGTGTCATGATGGTCTGTCGTTTTCAGGTGTGTTGTGTCTGTTGTCCTGGGATTTGTAGTTTTTTATTTTTGGCAGGGGGCATGTGTCATTGGGATGTGTTCTGTGTTTGTGTATTTTGGCGTGGTTTGCTGTGTGGACTTGTTGGCCATGTTGTGTGTATTTCTTTGTCCCGCCAATGGTTTCCGTGCACGGACGTGTCCGCAAGGCCTTCCGCCGTGTCAGTTCTTCATCGCTGTTGTTAACCGTGGCGGGCGGGGAAAATGTGGATTTTCCGCGCTCATGTCGGGGAGATCATAATTTCACGGTCGTTGTCTCGGTCGTCAGGGCGGACGGATTTGGGTTTTCGGGCGGGATTGCGTCCGTGGCGGACGGTTAATCTTCTACTCGGACATGGACGGGCGGAATTTTGTGTGTTTTTACCGCCGCGGGCGGAGGTTGCTTCGCGACATCATAATTGCTCGGTCGGTATTCCCATGGTGCAGGCAGGCGGTTTTTTCAGGCTATGGTGGATGGCGGATTTTTTAACGCCGGTTATCGTAATGGACCCCATAATATTTAATATTATAATTCCATATATTTACAAGTTACATTCAACATTTATAAAAACTTGCAATAATTTTATTTATATTTAAAAAATGTCTACCTTATAAAATAAATGTTTATAAATTAAACCATGTAATAATAAGATTAATATTTTATATATTAATATTATTAATTAAAATGTATTATTATTTATTTAGAAAATGTAACTAAGTTTATACTTAAAATTTTTTTTTTTAAATGTGAAAATTGTTATGTAATTAATATGTTACCAATATATGTAAGTAAATAAAAAATGTTCACAATACCAAACTGAAATTAACCACTGTTATAAATAAATATATTGTTTTTCAAATGTATGTAAAAAAATGGTAACCTACATTATCTGTTATTACAAAATTTACACAACAGTTTAAAACAATGTACCAATGTTTTAATAAAATGTTTTCTTTAATTATTAAATGTAAAAATGTTCATATGTACAAAACATTTTTTATTGGTAAAATAAATATGATTTCCTATCTCTATGTCTTCATTTAGCTTACATATTTTTAATAAAAAAAATATTTCTTCATGATTTTTTAATAATTTACAATAAATAAAGATCTTTAAAAAATTAAAATGTCTAATTTTTTGGCTACCATTTTATTAATGTTATATTCAATGTTAGATATTAAGTTTATTTTTATTAAATATTGTATTTAAAATAATATGTTTTAATTAGTTATATATACAATGTTTATGTTTTTATTTACAACTATCTTATAATTAAAATATTATACTACTTTAAACTAAAAAAAATTAAGATTATAAATTAATACACATATAGCTAAACTACTATTTCCACTCCAGTTACCATAAATACAGGATAGGTGCTGGACACTAAACTTAATTAATTTATTATTCCCACACCAGTTAGTATGAATTCAGGGTAGGTGCTGGACACTAAACTTAATTAATTTACTATTCCCACTCCAGTTAGTATTAATTTAGGGTAGGTGCTGGACACTAAACTTAATTAATTTACTATTCCCACTCCAGTTAGTATTAATTAGGGGTAGGTGCTGCACAGTAAACTTAATTAATTTACTACTCCCTCTCCAGTTAGTATTCATTCCGGGTAGGTGCTGGACACTAAACTTAATTAATTTAGTATTCCCACTCCAGTTAGTATTAATTAGAAATAGATGTGGACACCAAACCTAATTAATTTACTATTCCTACTCCAGTTAGACTTAATTCAGGGTAGGTGCTGGACACTAAACGTAATTAATTTACTATTCCCACTCCAGTTAGTATTAATTAGGGGTAGGGGCAGGACATTAAACTTAATTAATTTACTACTCCCACTCCAGTTAGTATTAATTCTGAGTAGGTGTTGGACACTAAACTTAATTAATTTAGTATTCCCACTCCAGTTAGTATTAATTAGGTGTAAGTGTGGACACTAAACTTAAATAATTTACTATTCCTACTCCAGTTAGTATTAATTCAGAGTAGATGCTGCACACTACACTTAATTAATTTACTATTCCCACTCCAGTTAGTATTAATTAGGGGTAGCTGATGGACATTAAACTTAATTAATTTACTATTCCTACTCCAGTTAGTATTAATTCAAGGTAGGTGCTGGACACTAAACTTAATTAATTTACTATTCCCAATACAGTTAGTATTAATTAGGGGTAGGTGCTGGACACTAAGGGGCCAATTCCGATTCGGGTCGGAAATCTCTCCGACCGAGCCGGACCCGGAGAGATTTCCGACCGAATCGGACCCTCGCAGCCCGACCGAACGAGTACGATGCGCACGTATGCCATCGGACTCGAGTCGGTCGGACTCCCGTGAAGTCAATGGGAGCCTGTCGTACAATGCGTACGCGGGCTGTCATTGACTCCAATGGGTGCGAGAGCGGACAAGGGCGCCCCTACAGCGTGTACGCGGCGAAGCGACTCGCGACGTACACGCACAGGTAGGGGGGACCCATGGGTCCCCCTGTGTGCGACTTCGCGCGGCTACGCTTACAGGGGGTCCGACCACGGACCCCGAAGTACGGCTCCGACTGCTTCATCCGGGCCGGACGGCGCGAGTCGGTCGGACTGCTCGCGGCGCGCATCGTACTGCCCGGCCGGGGACGTCTCCACTGCGAGGTGCGCTGCGCATCCGTGCGAGTCGGTCGGTGCGGTTGGGACGGGCGTGACGAGTCGGTCGGCGAATTTGCACGCGCTCGCATCGTACTCGTTCGGCCGGACGCACGTACGAATCGGTCAGGAATAAGGCCTCCGAATCGGATCCGGTTCAGCCGAATCCGATTCGGTGCCCTACCGGCCGAAATCGGAATCGGCCCCTAAATCTAATTAATCTAATATTCCCACTCCAGTTATTATTAATTCAGGGTAGGTGCTGGACACTAAACTTAATTAATTTACTATTCCCACTCCAGTTAGTATTAATTAGGGGTAGGTGCTGGACACTAAACTTAATTAATTTACTATTCCCACTCCAGTTAGTATTATTTGGGGTAGGTGTGGACACTAAACTTAATTAATTTACTATTCCCACTCCAGTTAGTATTAATTAGGGGTAGGTGCTGGACATTAAACTTAGTTAATTTACTATTCCTACTCCAGTTAGTATTAGTTCAAGGTAGGTGCTGGACACTAAACTAAATTAATTTACTATTCCCACTCCAGTTAGTATTAATTAGGGGTAGGTGCTGGACAGTAAACTTAATTAATTTACTATTCCCACTCCAGTTAGTATTAATTAGGGTAGGTGCTGGACATTAAACTTAATTAATTTACTATTCCTACTCCATTTAGTATTAATTCAAGGTAGGTGCTGGACACTAAACTAAATTAATTTACTATTCCCACTCCAGTTAGTATTAATTAGGGGTAGGTGCTGGACACTAAGGGGCCGATTCCGATCTCGGCCGGTAGGGCACCGAATCGGATTTGGCTTAACCGGATCCGATTCGGAGCCCTCTTTCCCGACCTATTCGTACATGCGTCCGGCCGAGCGAGTATGATGCGAGCGCATGCGAAATCGCCGACCGACTTGTTCGCGGGTCCGAAGCGCTCTGACCGACATGCACGGACACGACTTGCACCGCGCAATGGAGACGTTCCCCGGCCGGGCAAGTACGATGCGCGCCGCAAGCAGTACGACCGACTCGTGCCGTCCGGCTCGAAAGAGCAGTCGGAGCCGGACTTTGGGGGTCCGTGTCGGACCCCCCTGTATGCCTAGCCGCGCGATTCGCACACAGGGGGGACCCATGGGTCTCCCCTACCTGTGCATGTACGCCGCGAGTCGCTTCGAGGCGTACCTGCTGTAGGGGGCACCCTTGTTCGCCTCGCACCCATTGAGTCAATGGGAGCCCGCGTACGCATTGTACGTCCGGCTCCCATTGACTTCAATGGGAGTCCGACCGACTCTAGTCCGATTGCATGCGTGCGCATCGTACTCGTTCGGTCGGACTGCCAGAGTCCGATTCGGTTGGAAATCTCTCCGGGTCCGGCTCGGTCGGAGAGATTTCCGGCCTGAATCGGAATCGGCCCCTAAGCTTAATTAATTTACTATTCCCACTCCAGTTAGTATTAATGAGGGGTAGGTGCTGGACAGTAAACTTAATTAATTTACTATTTCCAATGCAGTTATTATTAATTAGGGGTAGGTGCTGGACACTAAATTTAATTAATTTACTATTCCCACTCCAGTTAGTATTAATTAGGGGTAGGTGCTGGACACTAAACTAAGGGGCCCATTACGATGGCGGGCGGAAGCACAACCGCCGTGCTGGCGGATGCAAAAACCACCAGTTACCGCCGGCACGCAGCAGTCCACACGCCCGCCCAATTACGATGCGAAAAGCAGGCCAAACACCGCCGGCAAGCCAGCAACACCGTCCGCCATCAAAGTGCGCCCGTACACGTAGCGGCGCAGCCTAACTGACACACACCGTCCGACGAAACACGTCCCGCCCGGCGTATAAATTACGATGCCGCAAACAAACGGCTCCCACGGCTAAGAGACACCGCACGTGAAAGAGAGGCGGTAACACGGACGCAGAGCACGGACAACGAAGAAGCGGCACCCGAGCATGAATCCAGCACTGCAGGCCCTTCCCATGCTTCTGCTGATGCACCACCAAGGACGCAACGTACCGCGGAGACGCAGGTAGGCACACACACAACAAGTGCACGCAAACAGCGCACACAGTGCAAGGGCGGAAAAAGCGGACAACCCCCACCAGCGCGTGTACACTACACATCCACCATTGCATCCACATATGACACACAGGCCAAATCCTAACATCGCGGAACACATGTGTACACACCACCTGGGACTAGGAACCAACCACCCCGTCACGGCCCCAAAGCGCCGATGACGCCGCCACACATGCGCACAACGCAGAGGCCAACCGCAGCGCCATGCATGCGTCGCACACAGATACAGGGACACAACCAAGCAGCACACACATCAGCCCCACCCCGAACGCACATGACACGTGACAGGCCTGCCACAGACATGTCCCCAACGCCCAATTCACGGACAACACCCAACGCCACACAACCGACGCACACATGTCAGTGAAGTCACGCAACAGCAGGACACACCCCAGTGTAACAAACATGGCGTAGCACACAGCGGCGGCAACACCAACTAGGAGAAGCAGGGCCCCTTCGGGAAGAGGAACGCCAGTACCACACTGAAAAACCCATACCACCCTGCACATATGAACAAGACATATGAAACGGAACACCAAAGAGCACGGGGACCGACAACAGGTGGCCCAAGAATAACATTCACACACAAGGCCCAACGCAGAGCGGAAAGGCAACCTGCCGCCCACACAAGGGAGAGCAGACAGTACTGAATGACCTTCCATTCCAACTCCGAAACCACAGCCCTACGACAGAAGCCGGTGAATACAGCCATTGTCCAAGAATAGACCAACACAGGCATGCCGAGGAGACCGACCACAGGGCAGATAGCGCATATCACAGAAGCACACAACGGACGGGGAAGAAAGAAGAAAACACTCCCCCATGTCGGCCACATGCAAGTTAATTGGAAGGAGTCACACAGCACTGACCTTGAACTGTCTGAGAAGCATGTGGGAAGAGGGCCCGTGTCCTCCAAACAAGCCAACAGAACACAAGTCCTGTCTCCCTACGACTACACAGAGCTCACAGCAACCCCGGAGCGTGCACATTGCAGACTGCACACACAGCCGGAGCACGCCATCTCAACGAACCGCTGCGAAATGGCAACCGCAACACACCTACCCAACTACGCCGAACAGCTCAAGCTGTACAAAACCAACATGATACATACATTGGGATGCGATCTCCTGTCCCTGCTGAACGTAAGTTACCGACTGACTTACCGCATCACATTGTTCAGCTGCGTCATGCCCGTCTTCTACTGTCGGAGGTGTCCCTACCAGCATCCCGTCGAGATATGCCTCTCCAACCCGGCATGTCTGAAGGCGGACCTGCTACCACTACTCCTCCCTCTGGACGCACACGACAGGGCCTGCTCTGCCTATGGGGGCATGGCGTATGTGGCCAACATCGCACCCGCACTGAAATGGGACCACTGTGCCTCCACACGACGGATCATCGAGAACAGCTACATCGAATGTCACCCAGCATGCCCCATCATGGTCCTCCAAGGGACAACTTACGAACAACACCTTGACAGCCACCATCCGCTTCATTGGCTGGCAAACATGTACACCACCAATGACATGGAAGCCCTGCTGGGCGGCATCGCATACCTGACAACCTGTAAATACGTCGGACCACAACGCAGGTTCCCCGAGTGACCTATGATGTCCAACCCCGCACCCATGCTCAGCTTCCGCACGGACTGGCCAGTCACCACCACAACAGCCATACCAAACGACCGGCAACTGTAACCACACCATCAACGACATCGCCATGACATCGGATATGACCGGGACATGCACACTGTTCCCCATCACATCCAGGAACACCGCATGCATCGTGGGAGGCAGTGGCATGGGCTCTGTGTATCGCACCCACATGGACGGAACTGCACGAACAACCAGGACACGACATGGATCCAGCGCACATGGACACACACACCGCTCAGTGGACATGAATAGGTCGCCTGGAGTCTGTGGGTGCTGCACCCCTCCCACCCCCGCCCCGGGAATCCCATACCAGGACCTTTGCATGGACGACAAGTGCATACAACAACAACACGACCCCAGTGACTGTGACATGTCCAGTAACCACCACAGTGCAACAACAAGTGGCACGCCGCTGCATGCACGCAAGCACATGCCCTGATGTCATCTCACATGCACGCGTGCATGAGGAACAACCGCAGCAAACCTGTCACATGGAACTGAGATGGACTGTGCCCATGATGCCAAGCGGTCTGGTAGGCTACATGTATACCGTCTGTGTCAAAGTCCGCAGCTCCGCAGCTATACGTAAATGTACATTAGCACAGCCTTGGCCAAGCAGATGTCACTCTGAAGCCCACATCCCACATGCAACAGCCAATCACATGTAACCCCACACCCTATCCCATTTGCAATCATGCTCAGTATATCCTCAACATGTATTCCGCTGCCAGTAGTGTCCACTATACTGCATCACAGAGGACAGAAGACTCAATATAATGTTTGAAACCAAAACTGTCTCCGCTGACTCATTTCACAAGTACGAATGAGAGAGGATGAGAGTATGTGAAGTACACGGCAGTCGTGACATGACCATGTAGTCCACTGGTATTGGATGTCAACGCAAATGAGTAGCACTACTGTGGAAGACACACATGTGTCGTGTGAAGTCGTATGGACGCAGTGCTCAGGTGGGTGGGTGCGACAGGTAGATGCGCACATGCCAAGTTGGAGCACGCCGTGTTGGGAGGGGTCATGAACAGTACACCACCGCTTCCCTGGGCATTGTGAGAGGACACCTGTCGGGGGGAGTGAACACGTGTGTGCACAGCAGCCGGGCACACGTACAAAGCGGTACCAGGCGCACCTCAGCCCACCCTCTGTGGACAAGCTGGATCCTGTTGTGCGCCCGCCATGCCCCTTGACAAGGCACACACAGCCCCAGTCGACCAGGTGTAACCCCAACATAGTCAATCCGCACAGGCGATACAGGGCACGGGATGGCAGTGGAGCATGGTGTGTGAGAGGTCTCCTCGCGCTCCTCCTGGTCATATCACGCAGGCAATAGAACCTCAACGTCTAGCATGGCAAAAAGTCAAATGGAAGTGTAGGGGGACGCACCACAGCACGAGCAGCACTGACGTCACGGGAGGTGGCTCGCACCATCCCATCCATTGCCCATCATACCAACCACGCCACATGCCATTGCGACTAAGTGCAAGCGCGTGCGCCACCACCCCTGAGCCCTCCCCAGAGAGGCCAAAGAGTGAATGTGTGGGCCATCAGCCACAGACGGACGCGGCCTGGCCGCAAGGGCAGCCACAGCCACTGGGTGTCGCAGGTGGCGGATCCGGAAGGCGAAGACTGTGATGCATAGTCCATGCAGGCCGGGTCTCCATTTGGGGCACCACGCAGGTGGACGGCGTCCCGCCACACATCATACCCTGAGACAGCCCACTCGTGCAACTGGACCCACACATACACTCCTTGCCCTCTCTGGTGCGAGCTTGGGGCTGCCTGTGCAAGCGCTAGCCTCGCAGGTGAGCATGCATATTGGGGGGCGAGGGGAGGACATGAGGGCTGGGGCGAAGATGACTGTATCACTGTCAGTTAGTACAAGGGATGACCCAGATGTGGAAAGGAAGAGACGTGTCCCGTGTGTACTGCAACTAGTCGCCAATCCAACTACCCCCCATGTCCGGAATGTAAGCCCGCACCTAGGCCCGCCCATCCGCCACATCGAACATACCACCAGCACGACAACCTTCCCATTCGAAACACTGACTGGGGGTGGCGACCAGTGAACAATCATGTGTAGCCTACCCACGCGTACATGTGGGCCCTCCATGATCCATGTCACCTGCGGCAAAGACATGACATGCGCAATGAGGGAAGTGAGGAGAGCTGTCCGCCCCACGCGCAGAAGGTGCATCAGCTCCACAGACCCAGCAGCGAGTCCAGCAGGGGTCACATGTGCAGGGGCAGCTGTGCCTGGTGTGAAGGCACATGCATATAGACAGCACATCGACCAATGTGTAGTCTGCCCACATCCACAGTCCATCATCATGCGGACATAGGAATTGAACACAGGGCAACACATCTTAGTTGGTGCACCCACCGTGACCAACAATGCGCAATCATCGACGTACCCGCCCTGTGCATGGCCCCCCACCCAACGGAGGCACATCCAGTGCCACCATCCCACACACACAAGCCTTCCACGGAACATGCTGTGTCCAATGGTCAGTACAGAGTCAGCGCCCATCTGGTGGATCCTGAACAGGAGACACATGCACACACATGCCAGCTCCCACTATGTACGTCTGCCACCTGGCACGTGCAATGTAACCTCTCACCTGTGACGTGTGACTGCAAGCACACAGCCGTCTTGGCATGGGGCTGTCAATGTGGACACCTGTCAATGTTTCGGGAGGTGTGATCCGTACAGTGCTGTACATAGGGTGCAGTGCTGACACCTACTACTGTCTCATATCCCCTCGTGCCACAGGTCCCACTTGTTTTGGCCGCTCAGCCTGTGCCCACATCGTCGTCGTCGTGTGCCATACTCATCCAGCCTCGGAAGCAGTTCCATGCTCAGCAGACACTCATGTTGCCGTGGCGTTGCCGCTTGACGAATATGCAGTCAGTCCCCATCAGCACGCCCCGCAAGTCATTGGGGCCTAGATCCCCATGTGCATGCACATGGCAGTGGTATGTCTCACTAGCCATTGCCATTGTTGGGAGACCTGTGTAAGTGTATTGTGGCCGTGCCGTCCCAGCTTGACAGCTGGGCTGTGGCTCATGTGCGTGCTCAGTCATGTCAGTGATGTGTATGCGAAATTGCTATGTGTTGTGTTGCTTTGACATGTGTCCTCTGCAATTTCCCTAGGCGGAGACCGAACATTGACCGCCCATACCAATTGCTGGTGGACATGGACGATACAGAGGTTATTAGGAAGTTTCGGCTGGACAGGCCAACCCTGCATCGACTGTGTGCCATGTTAGAACCCCATCTCCGTCCCCGCAGGGTGTATCCAACAGCATTCACCCCCACGGCTAAGGTGATGGCTGCCCTGCATTTCTTCGCCACTGGGTCATTCCAGCACACAGTGGGCAGTGGAGGAGGGATGTCCCAGCCCATGTTCAGCAAGGTGCTGAGGGATGTACTGGCAGCCATGATGCTGTACCGAAACAGGTACATCCGCTTCCCCAGGGCTCGTGAATTGGCGGCAGTGAAGGGTGCATTCTATGCCCTTGGCAGAATCCCACACGTCGTTGGAGCCATTGACTGCACACATGTTGGCCTTGTTCCACCACAGGCCACTGAGCACCTGTACCGCAACAGGAAGCACACGCACTCCCTGAATGTGCAAGTGGTGTGCCTTGCGGACATGGTGATCACCCACGTGTGTGCAAAGTTCCCAGGCTCGGCCCATGACGCACACATAATGCGCAACAGCATCTTGCCACGGCTGATGGCCAATCTGCAACAGGATCGTGGCTGTATTGTCGGTGAGTATGTGGAGTGGTGTAGCGTGCTGGTTGTGCGATGCTGTCCCCTGTCCAGTTGGAATAGCAACGGTTCTCTGTGTCCCTCACACCCAGGTGACTCTGCGTACCCGAATGGGGCATGGCTGCTCAGTCCATTGAGGAATCCTCGCACCCCAGCAGACGATCGATACAATGAGGCACATGGGAGGACCAGACGTGTGGTCGAGCGTACCTTTGGCCTCCTCAAGTCCAGGTTCAGGTGCCTGGACCGCACCGAGGGTGCACTGGCGTACTCCCCACAGAAGGTGTGCCAGATAGTGGTGGCGTGCTGCATGCTGCACAATCTGGCCATTCGGAAGCAGATCCCCCTCATTGTGGATGACGGAGATCAACCAGGGCCCCAGCCCGCAGACCAGGACAGCTCGAGTGAGGAGGACAGCGGAGAGGAGGAAGCTGGGAATGTGCGGCAGCAGCTCATCGCCCGCTACTTCACTTGACGGTGAGTGTCCATGTACGACGGATGATGTGTCTGTATCTGTGCAGGTGTGTGTGTGCTGTGTCAGGGTGGCCGTATGTTCACTGCGTGCAGTGTGTCAACGCTCCATGGCCAGGTTAGTATGCCACTGTTGGTGACTGTGGCATTGTGCCCTATTGCTCTGTGCGATGTGTGTACATTGCTTGTAGTTGTTGACATGTACTGTGTGATGGGTGTGTGACACACTCATTGAATGTGCTCCTGTTCTGTCTCCCACCCCTAGGTCCCTACAGGCCCTCCGGATTCCATTGCCATGCCACGCATCAGGTGCCTTTCCGCCCAAGGTGGCCGTTGTATTCCGTACAAATAAAACACAGGGCACAAACAGCAGTTAGTGAAAAAGGTGCATTTATTCCAAACTGTGACATGTGATTGTGTGTAAGGTGATGACAAAAGTGGTGCGTGCAGTGACAATGAGCTGTCGGTCATGGCTGCGTGAAGCTCAGGGTGTACCCACTGGTTCTATGTCCATAGTCCAACACACACATGCCATCCAGCTGGCTGTGTGGAGTGGGATCGTAGAGCAAGTCAATGCAGTGGCTGGTCAAGGAAGGCTGGCGGAAGGCTGGCTGGCTGCCTCACTTGCGACTGGAGCGTGCGAAGTCCTCCCGGGAGATCTGTTTCCTCTTCGGACGGCCCCTTCCACGTTTGGGAGGGGGTGTGTGGTGGCGACCTGCTGGTGGTGGGTGAGGTGTGCTCACTGGCTGTGGACGCAGGGGAAGTGGACACTGCTGCCCGACCCTGCGCCCTAGCAGGTGGTGGCGGAGGTGGTGTTGCTGGCCTTGCCTGTGACCCCACCGCCACCACCAGCTGGCCCATGAGGTCCACGAGTTGGTCCATACGGGACACGAATTGGCCCATATGGGCGTCCATGGACCTCAGCACCCCCAGCACCTCCCGCGTGTCTGTAGCAGACCTGACCCATTGTTCTTGGGCCTCCTCATAGGCCCCAAGGACTCTGGCCATTTGAGGCAGGGCATGGCTCCCAGGGGAGGCTGGCGTTTCCCTGACCCTGCTCCTCCTACCAGTCCTGCTGCCACCGGCCTGCCCACTAGCCACATTGCACACCACGGTCCTCGCTGTGGCTCCCAGGGTGGATCCAGTCGGCCGGGCCACCACCTGCGCTGGGGCTGGTGCCAGCGAAGACGTGGTGGTGGTGGTGGCGGTGGTGGTCGGTGCGGCGATGGTGGCGGTTGCGGCAGTGGTAGTGGCCGCAATGACCGTGGGTGTGGCCGCAACGACAGTGGCAGCAGGGGGCTGGGACTGTTCAGCATCCCTGGATGATGGGTTGGTGGGTAGGAGGGGTCCTGGGGAGCGGCTGGGCCCTGCCACACCAGATGGGCCTGCTTGGTGGTCCGTGTCCGAAGAGGAGGACAGATCCTCCAGATCCGTGTGTCCTCGTTGGGGGCTTGTGGGCTGGCTGTGCTGGCTGCTGTCTCCATCCCCAGCATCCGGCAGTTCGTCACCTGTGGAGAGAATGAGATTTGTTATTGTGTTGCACCTGGCGAAGTATGTATTTGTCGTCTGACATTGGCAGTTCGTGCAATCTCGTACATGGGTTTCCCGGAGGCGAGTGTGTGGCTGTGGCATCTGTAGTTGTGTGTGCTAGGCAATGGGACTGTGTGCTGTGCACATGTGGCATGGGACGGATTGGCCATGCCGATGGGTGTGTTGCTGTGCCCCTACTCATTGTGACTCTGGTGTATGCGGGCTCCTGGCCCATCCTGGGTCTGGTTTGTACTTTGCTTTTGGGGTTCATATGGAACGCTTAGGCACCCATATGGCAACATGGGGGCCATGCCCCAGATTCGCATTTGGGAGGGAATATGCTTTTGGGGTTCAAATGGGACGCTTAGGAACGCATATGGCAACATGGGGGCCATGCCCCAGATTCACATTTGGGAGGGATATGCTTTTGGGGTACATGCTGTAAGCCATGGGTGCCGAACGTGACATGTGTTGTGGCAGCATGACAGTGCATGGTTTGAGGTGTGTGCATGCTTGACATGGCCTGCATATTTGCTGTCTGTTGTGATTACTGGACATGGCATTGGACGCATCGTTATGAGTGAGTGTTGGTTGTGTGCCAGCCAACGTATTGCAGTTGTCCCATCTCCTTGGTGTGCGTGCTGCCCTGTGCCATGTGCATCACTGCAGTGCTCGGGGGGGGCCCATGTTGTGTGTTGTTGCTCACAGTGTGTCGTGCGCTTCATTGACTTCTGGCACATGGTTGGTCATGGGCATGTGTCTTAGCGTGACTGCTGTATATGTGGCAGCTGTGCGGATGACATGCCTTTCATGAGACTGGGGCTGACGGATGGGATGGATGGTATGTTGTATGTGCATGGTGTGTATGTGTGTTTGATGGGTTCAGTGGTGTTCGTGTGCATTTATGTAGTTCCGCTCTGTTGCGTCTAGTGTTGTTTGTCTTACATAGGCGTAGTTGTGGGGTGTGTGGTTGACAGGCAGTAGGGGCTACATGGACTGGACTTCAATGGTGTTTCGGTTGTGTGTGATGGGTTGCACAGTGGCTGCCGTGTGGTACTATGTTCAGTGTGGCTTGTGCATGCAGACGTGGCTCCTTGGGTGTTGCTGTGTTTGTGATGGGTCATGTGGGGTGTGAGTCTGTTGTTCATGTCCGTGTGCACATTGTTCACTTGTTCGTGACGGTGGGCGGTGCTGCGTGTTCGTCTGCTACGTGACATGTCCCATGTGTTGGTCGTGTTACGGCCCTCATGCCTCCAGTAATCCAGCCCTGTCCAGTTTCCCACCTGCAGGTTGTTCGGGCGTGCACTGTACTGGATGCCACATGGTTCTAAGCGGGGGTGCTCCATGTTGCAGGTCTGTGGGGGTGGGGGGGTGTTGTGGGTCGTAGTGGTGGCTGGACACCCACTGACACCGATTGCTGTGGACCGTGATGTCTACCTTTCGGCTGTCGTTGTGCACTGCGGTGGCTGACACGTGGCTGTGGGGTGTGGGGGATGCTCCTCCTTGCTGTACTGTGGGACTAGGGGCCTGGTGTGTGTTGTACTTGGGCTGTCCACCCTCCCACCCACTGCACTTTGTGTTCCTGCCACTTAACTGTTACTTGTCGGTTAGTGCAGCTATGGCGGACACATGGGTGTGGTGGGTGCTCGTTGTGGCGCTTCTGGCATATTTGGGGACCTGTTGGTGGTTACGTGGCTGGCTGAGTGTACACATGTCCCCACGCATCTTACAGTTGTTCTGTTTGGGCTGTGTGTGGTGGTGTCTGTTGCATGTGTGTGTGATGTGTTGTGTATTGTGTGCTGGACATGGGGGTGTTTGTCCCTGGGAGCTGTGGCATGGTGGTAGTGCATGTGAGTACATAGCGGTGTGCTGGTATACATTAGTTTGTACTTACCAGCCTCCACTCCCCCTGCTAATCCGGCGAGGATCTCGGGATGTATGATGACTCGCACCTTCTCCTCCCACGCTTTGAAGGTCTTGAAGAGCGCGGGATTCCCTCCGCCAGTGACGGCAGCCAGCTCTCTGTTTTTGCCCTCCTTCTTCTTGACCAGGCTCTTGACGTCATTCCACCGTTTGTTAATTTCGACTCTGTTCCTGGGCAGGGTCCCGACTGCATTGACCTGGTCTACGATCCGGTTCCACATTCTGTTTCTGGTGGCTAGTGGTGTGTGTTGGACCATGTTCCCATAGATTTGTGGGTGCACCTTGATGATCTCGTCGACCATGACCGTCAGCTCCATGGGCGTGAACTTGGGCATTCTTTGTGGTGCCATGGTGTTTGTGGTGCTGGTGCGGTGTGTGTTGTGTAATGTGCAGGGGGTTTGTGGTGCCGGTGTTTGGTGGTGGTGGTGGTGGTGGTTGTGATGTGTGCGTTTCTGTGGTGTGCTGCTGTCCTTGCTGTGTCACTGTGTCCTCTCCTCTCCTCTCTAGTTTGCAATGTTGCAAGGGGTTGTGGTCTGTGGGAGTGCTGCTTTTGTACTTACCTATGTGGGTGTGTCCTCATGGTCTGTTGTTTTCAGGTGTGTTGTGTCTGGTGTTCTGGCCTTTGTAGTTTTTGTTTGTCCAGGGGGTGTTTTCGGGATGTGTACTGTGCTTGTGTATTTGTGCGTGCCTTGCTGTGTGGACTTATTGGCCATGTTGTGTGCTATTGGTTTTGTGAGCGGATGGTTTCTGTGCAGGGACGTGGGCGCCATGGTTTCTGCCGTGTCGATTGGCATCGGCGTTGTTTGCGCTGGCGGGCGGTATATTTGTGGTTTTCCCGCGCTCATGGCGGTGCGATCGTAATTTCACGTGCGGTGTGTCGGCCGTGAGGGCGGGCGGTTTTGTGTTGTCGTGCGTGTTTCCGTCCGTGGCGGGCGGTTTGACTCCGACTCGGACGATGGCGGGCGGTATTTTGTGTGATTTTTCCGCCGATGGCGGTTTTTGGTTTGTGTTATCGTAATGGCGTGGTCGGTGTTCAGACGGTGTATGCGGGCGGAATTTTGCCGCTTCCATGCCTGGCGGATTTATTTACGCAGGGTATCGTAATGGGCCCCTAAATTTATTTAATATTCCCACTACAGTTATTAATAATTCAAATTAAGTCATGGACACTAAACTTAATTAATTTACTATTCCCACTCCAGTTAGTATTAAATAATGATAGATGCTGAACAGTAAACTTTATTAATTTACTATACCCACTGTAATTACAATAAAATAAAAACAATTGCCAGACCTTTAACATATATATTTTTCTTTTCCTATTTAAATTAATGTAAGATAACTAACTACACTATACATAAAATTTTAATTATTTGACAATACCTATCATAAATTAGTACAATATTTAATATAATTAATTTTAATATTTTTATAATTTTGACAATATATTTTCTAATTCCAAATTTTAAATTTCTAACTTCTTAAATTTTTTTATAAATTATTTTTAAACACTCCCCACCCTTATCCCCTATAAACCCAACATCCCGCTCCTAAAAAATATTTTTCTAAAATCAAAAATATAATTTCTAAATTATATATTTAATTTTCTTGATTTTTTTAAAATTTTTAAATATATTATTTTAAAACACTCCCCACCCTTATCCCCTATAAACCCAACAACCCGCTCCTAAAAAATATTTTTCTAAATTTGAAATTATATTTTCTAAATTATATATTTAATTTTCTTGATTTTTAATTTTTTTTTAAATATATTATTTTAAAACACACCCCACCCTTATCCCCTATAAACCCAACATCCCGCTCCTAAAAAATACTTTTCTAAAATCAAAAATATAATTTCTAAGTTATATATTTAATTTTCTTGATTTTAATTTTTTTTTTAAATATATTATTTTTAAACACTCCCCACCCTTATCCCCTATAAACCCAACATCCCGCTCCTAAAAAATATTATTCTAAATTCAAAATTATATTTTCTAAATTGTAATTTTTAATTTCGAAATTTTTATAAATTAAAATCAATTATTTTAAAACACTCTCCACCCTTATCCCCTATAAACCCAACATCCCGCTCCTAAAAAATATTAGACAAATTTATTTTTGTATAACATTAACTTACTATTATTATACTACAAACAAACTCTATATACATTACAATATACTACAATAACGATATTTTAACATAACAATATTTTAACAGATCGATATTACAAACTTCGATATTTTTAACAATACTTAAAATCGATATTTTTAACATCGATATACATAACATTGATATTTAATACTATCGATATACTAAACTCGATATTTATGTATAGCGATATTAAAAGTTCGATATTATGTCTACTTACCAGGTCACGCAACCATGTCTTAGTATATGCCACTGCATCAGCCCCTTCTGCTCCCTCCAGCAGACCCAACACCCTCACGTTGTTATGCTGGGAGCAGCCCTCCGTATCCTCTGCTGTTCTTTCCAGTGACTTCACACGTGCCTTTAGCTGCTGCACCTCAAATGCTGCGCTCAGGGTAATCGGGGGGACTTTGGCCAGTTCT
The DNA here is from genome assembly GCA_963921515.1 of Calotriton arnoldi. Classification (NCBI taxonomy): domain Eukaryota; kingdom Metazoa; phylum Chordata; class Amphibia; order Caudata; family Salamandridae; genus Calotriton; species Calotriton arnoldi. Next base: position 52,631 of record CAWUFW010020118.1, read on the forward strand.
TGCTCAATGTTGTGTACCTTGTAAGTCAGCTTTTGATGATCTGCGTGCTCCGGGGTGAAGTTGACTGTGATTTTGTCTACGTGGTCCTCAAAGGAAGTGCGCGTTTGTTCGAGGGAGGTACCCACTGTGATTACAGAGTCTAGTCTGGAGTCCAGGGTGCCTCTATCACCTGCCTCACCAGACAGTGAACCCCAGCCGCTCGGTTCACCGACACGGAGGAGTGGCCAAATGTCGATGATGCCCCTTTCTACAGGTGGGACATAGTTGCGCCAGATGCCCAGGCACTCTGGATGACATGCAGTGCATTGCAGTATGGCCAGCCGTTCCCTCTCCTCCAGTCAGGTGTGTGCTAGCCAGGAATCTTCGTTCAGTGGCACCTTTGGAAATCCCCCGAACACCCAAGATCTCACTACCAGTGGGCGAGGAAAGGCAGCACCACCCGGTCGCCTTCTCCGAGCTAACAGTGGCAACCAGATTCCATGTTCCCCAGTGCCCTAGTGAGTGAGGGCAGATCAGGCAGCATGCTCAAGGGCCAGTGCCTAAATGACCCCTTTGCCCCAAGCACCTGCCACCACCAACAGCCAATATCAGCGACTAGAGCCAGATAGGGGAGTCCCCCACCAGTCTTGTGCAGTGCCCTTGGCAATGAAGGTCCACCACAGTGCAGGGATTAATCAGGGCACTGTGTGTGCCACCCACAGGCACTAGGCCTTGGCCCGAGTTGACCCCCGGGCTCCTCTACTCCCCATCCCACCTTCCTCATCTGGACATGGACAACAGGGATCAATCTGCCGTGCTCTCTCAAAATCTGTGACTCATCCAGCAGGAGCCTCAGCCAGGCTGGATTTCACAATCCTGGGTACAGCAGTCACCTCCAAGTCCGCTGGGGAACATCCTGATGCAGGTGATGCAACAGGGCCCCCTTAGGTGTAAAGTTGCGGTGCTCCCGCCACATAAGTTCAGCACAGCTCAGGGGCCTCACCCTCCACAGCATCCACCCAGCGCAACATCATCTGGTCTGTGATGCAGAGAGGCATAGACCCCCATTGGCATTCTCCTCCGTGCACCCCGGTGTAGTGGTGGCGCGTGTTATGCAATGCAGATCTCCCCACGTTGGTGCGCAGGAGCGCTCTACCGATCACAGCTCCAAGGGGTGCCAGCTGGTCTACTCAAACAGGTCATCAACGTGTCTCCATGCTGCCTGCTTGATTACTCCACCAGTTGAGGACGATTGCTGACGCCTCAATGTCTACTGCCATGGCCCACAGGCTTGTGCCCAACCTGGACCGCCTCCATTGTCAGGCCGCATAAACTCCACAGCACCAGCACCTCCCACTCCGGGTCTCAGGCGCAGGCACAGTGGGGTCTCCAGGCCCCGGGGACTGTCCGTGCTTCAAGGCATCAGCCGCCATGGTGTCGCAAGGATGGCACTATGAAAAGTGCTGCATCTCTGTTTTCCCCAGGCGATACACCAATTTTCATATATGAGGCCCTGATTCTGCATTTCCTCTTCTCTTGAGACTCTGGCTGGGCATCCTGGCTGCTGGGGGAGTTGTGGAGGTTGTTGGCCTGTGCTGTACTTGGCCCTGGCTGCTCCATTCTGCATTACATTGTTTTTTTGTTTTTTTTTTTTCATTAGAGGTGGATTTATAGCCTATTTATGCCTCTAGAGGCTGAAAAGTGACTTTGGGCTGATTAACACTTTTTTTTGCCACTAATTGGCTTTTCGTCACTTTTCTCTCCCTAACGTCAAATTTTTTAGCACCTTGACGCTAGTGTTAGTGGCATTTTTCGCCACGGCTAGCTGATACTATCACAAAGTAGCATCGTATTGTAACTACGTCACTCACATGGTGATGAATTTCAGCGTTAGTCAGCGGTAAAGAAATTTCTGCTACGCAACGTCAAATTTGCTTAGCGGAAATTCTTGTAAATATACCCCTCTGAGTCAAAGAGGCATTCCATGGGCATTGCGGTGGGTGTTCCCATGCAGTGCACGAATATATGATGTTACTTCGCATGCGTTTACAACGCATGCCTTTACAACGCAGTCAGTACAATGACGGTGTTGTTACCACGCATACCATTACAACGCAAGTCATTACAATGACTTGCTGTAGGGGGCACTGGAGTTTGGAATAGTATAATTTACTATTCCAACTCCAGTCTGTGCAACAGTAGGGAAGGTGTTGGATTTAAAATCCAACACCTAAAGCCCCTACAGCAAGTGGCTGTAATGACTTGCGTTGTAATGGTATGCGTGGTAACAACGCGGTCGGTGTACTGACCGCGTTGTAATGGCACCGCGTTGTTCCGATAGCGTTGTAAACGATGTTTCCTGCAGTGCACATGGATTTTGACACATTCCAAGATTTACAACATGGCATAAATCTGGGAATGCATCAAAACCGTGCGCCTCCCCAGAGCAGGCATAATGAGGAGAAATGTTTAAATTTTTCCTCTTTTTTTTTTATCTTTCTATTTGTGCTGCATTCTGCAGCACACATAGAAAGAGGTAAACGCTTCTTAGGATTGCTTTTGTGCAGGAAGGTGCCCCTTCCAGCACAAAAACAATCCTGCCAACAATGTAGACAGCCTTACACCATGGTGCAAGGTGCCTGCATTGGCGTACGGCTGCAAAATTTGTGCTGACGCTGGCTGAAAGGACAGGAATCCACAGAATCTTGTAAAAAAGGGGCATTCCTGTCCTTACGAATTGGCGTAGGGCAGCGCAGCAAGAAGCCTTGCCCAAGTGCGTTTATTTTATCATGAGTTAACGCAAACGATTAAAAATACGGGTGACTGGTTAATTTATGGAGTGGCCTACTCATACACGGGAGAGGTTTTTTCTGTTCTTTTTATAATGCTTGTTATATCACTTTATGTCTTGTTATTGATGTATGTGAGACACATTATTCAGTTTTTGTATTAAAAACTATTCTGGCTTTTTTTGCACACATTCTCTCTTGTTAATATAGATTGGTATGCAGTGCAAGTACTTAAGATATGGTCTTGTACTATTTGAACTGACATGAATTCATCATAATCATAAGATGAACGGTAAAAAACGTATTTTGAGAATTATTACTGCTGTAGTGTAGCTCCTATTTCCCTAATAGGCTCTGCGCATTGGAATAATATACCCTATAGGTTTGACATAGGACTAAGGTCAGTATGTCCCTATCGAGTATATTAAACTTAATTACTTGTGCCAGCTAGGTCAGAGGCCACTAGAAACTCCTTGTCAAACAAGAAGGGAGTAGTTTCTGGCAGCCGCAAGACATGACAACTTTGTTTCCCTTTAGAATCAGAACGTGTCCCAGAGTCGTGGAAACAATAGATAACTATTTCACTCAGCTCAGTCGTGCATGCTTAGTTTTCCTCAAAGTTACACAGAAAGAAATAGACGGGCGTTTCAATAAAAGATTTATTGAACAGTCTTGTTTCTCGTGTAAGTAAAATGTGCAGTTACGATCACAAGACAGTATGCAAGATAAATAATGTACAGCGTAAGCAGTAGAAATAAATAATACTGCGATAGCATTATCTTTTAGCAGATATTCATTCACATAAATAACACAGACTAAAAACGCGAATACTCATACGATGCGTTTCTAAGCTAGTTCTACCCCAATGTACCTAACCTAACCTAGGTGTAGGGAGAGGTATGTAGTAGGTGAAGTATTCCTTACTATGGTATACTAAGAGTATGTTAAGTCTAGTATGCCTAGTATGCCAAGAGTCCCTCTAGGTTCTAGTCAGCTCCATACCTTAAGAATGAGAGAGGTGGGAATCTCTTTGCCAGACTCGAACTCCAACACCCCACAAGGGAAGTTAGATCACTGGAAGCTGGACTCTCTACGTGCAGGGATGACAGCGTCTTCTCAGTGCGTCAGGCCGGGAAACGGGCTCCTCTGAAGTCGAGGTCTCCTCTAGTTTACAAGGGCTAGGGAAGGTATATTTATACCTTAGAGGTACCTCACAATGTTAGCATTGACGTGAATCGGTCAGCGGAAGAAGTCATGAATGAACCCCTAAGGTATAACGGTTCATGCTTAATAGATGAGTCCTTGAAGAAATCAATGGTCCTGTGCTAGGGAAACTCCCGAAGCCTAAGGGTCTGTTCTTCAAGAACTCGTTGTGACGTTAGGGTGGACGGATGTCGGAGACCATGCCTGTATTTGGCGTGCACGGTTTAATGCCTAAATAAGGACTGGGATTTTATGCCTATATAAGGGCAGGGCGAATTGTGCCTATATAAGGACATGATACAGGAAAGCCCGTGTATGGACACCCTAAGAGGAATACAACACCCACTCCACTTTCGTGTGTACGATAATACTAAAATGCTAAACATTTAAAATGCTAAACATTAAATGGAGTACCGCATATTGTTAAAATATTTCTTAAAACCGTTTAAAAAGGCATTTAAAAAACCCATTAGAATGCAAAAGGTACTGTACATTGTAAGCATTGCTTTTCATTTCAGGCATATATTTAAAATAAAATGCAATTTGAATGAAATAAGCAGTAATATTTACATGTGACAAAAAAATGATCAATAAGTTGTTCAAAATCAAAAGTCATTTCATGTCATGGAAATTAATGAACTTTTAAGACTAACACGATGATAAAAGTGTCTGAGGAAGTACCGCGAAGTCTGTACTATAAGGCTAGTTCTACTTTAAGCAGATTGAAGTGCCATTTCAGTTCGAAAAATGGAAAAACAACAAAAAAAAGTTCAATTTTGGGAAGAGTTCCAAGTTTTTGAAGTATGAAGGCCAAATTGTTACTGCATCTCTGGAACACTGTGGGCTGAATCAGAGTCAGTTTACGGGTCTGGTGTAAACATGAAATCATCTATTTCTGTAGACAAAACATCGTCCACTGAAGTTGGTGTCAGTTGGAACACCTCGTGTAGTAGATGAATTTCAGCATAGGTTGCCGCAGCAATGTTCGCGTCCGTTGTTACCTGTGTGCCTGTAGATCTTTCTCGTACCTCAGCAGCAGCCGGAAGCGTCTGTGAGATCTCAAGGAATGCTGACATCAGGATTGGCAGCCTCTGGGGACAACACAGAGCATGGGCTGTTATCGGGACCAGCAGAGTATCGACATCCGTTTGCGTGGCTGATGGAAATGTTAGACAGGTGTCCAACACGCATTCTTCACCGCATAGCAGGCATCGTAGAACAGGTAAGATGCAATCTTGCCAGATTGGTCTGAATGACAGGAACCACGTGGTATTAAGTTCCCGTAGACGAGTCATGCCCAAAAGCTGTACTATTCGCTCACGGCACTTTTGTTCAAGGAGAGCTTTCTCCATTTTGCTCGGAGTGATGTCTGCAAATAGGCTGGCCATAGCGTAATAGCAGGAAGAGAAATAGAATTCCGGCAACAAGTGCTAGAAGTAATGGTATGCCACCAAACACCGAATGTGCAAAGTTTGAGATTATTCCGAGTATTGCCTGGAAAGGTGCTAACAGACCGGTACAGATGCTCTTAAATACATGTACAATTCCACTTGTATCAGACATGTTGAAGATACGTGTTATCATTTCTACGAAATGTATAGGGCAGTTTGTACGTATTAAAGTCTGTATCTCAGCCGAAGTCCTTGCTACTTGTAGATCATAGGTTTCTTTGGCCGAGGTCAAAGGCACTGTTTGCTGTAAAAGCATGGCTTTCATTCTGCTTAAAGTATCAAATCTTATAAAAGAGACGTTCAGCGAAGGCCACAAAGGCGACTCCCTGATTGTGTCTATTGGGGGAAACAATACTTGAATACAGCAAGTGACCCTGGAGTTGACCGTTACTAGATATGGGATGCCTGGCAACATGCCGCAGCAACTCTGACCATTCAACATGAGGTAACTCCCATTAGAAAGTTGTCCAAACGTTGGATTAATCACAGCAGCTGGTGTACCCTGCTGATGGAAAGACAAATTTGCCACAGAACCATTGCAAGTCCTGTGTAAAGAAATGTCCTGACATATAAGTGAACCGCTCAGTGCACGTTTACAGTGTGTACCGCTCAAAAACACTTCACGATCCTCACTCCAACATCTATATGTATACGGTAAATCCCAAGATGTCTTAATGTATTCCTTACCCAACCTTTCATATTTGCCTGCTTGCATTTGTTTGAGGCAATACTGAAACTGAAAAGTAGTCACAGGTAATGTGATTTTGCCATGAATAAGCCATTCTGTAGCTGGTTTTTCTGCCACTGTGAATGGTAACTTTTCCAGTTTTTCAATGCTCAGCACTGTATACTTTGCTCCTCTTTGTGCCAGTTCGATCTGTTTATCAGTTAGATTGTATTCTGCAAACAGAGCTGATGTGTTGATGAAACGCCAAGGCACATAGCCCGCTCGCAAAGATTGCAGCGTCCAGCTTAATAACACAATAGAACGTAATTGAGATTGGCCTTGCTGTAACATCGCCAAATCTTGTTCCAGTATGTCGATAGCAGAGGATACAATGCCATCCAATGAATATATTCTGGAGGACAAGGTTGTTAACCCATTGTCGACCACAGAGAGGGTTTTCTCTAAATTAATACGATCAAGTTCACGTATTCGTTCTGCGGCCTCCATCTGTGACACTTTCCATGCTTCATTATAGGCAGCATAAATGCCGGCATATATGAAACGTTTTTGACGCGGTTTTCTTGGTCCAAGCAAGAATTCCCTAAGGTCTGCGTCTTCTTTAAGTAAGGATAAGTGTTGTTTCACATCCTGTAGTGTAGATTTCTGAAGCCAATCGAGGCATAATTTTCCTACACTGTATGTTGTTACTACCCCCGGATGCTGTTTTTGGACGTATCTTGTGTCTGGCCTATGAATAGTAAAGCCCTGAGTTTTATTCAGGAATCTTTCCTGACAGTTGTTCGTGTCTGTGGGCCAGATCAACCATTTTTTCCAATCAGGATTAGATCTGTTGAGTTGTAGTATATTGTCAACTGTCACCACTGCTTGTGTATTATTGTCACTTGCAGGTGTTGGTACAGAAGGTGTTTTCATATCTTTGATCTTGGCTAGTCCAAGACAAGATGTTTGTTGGACAGTTTCATTCAAAAACATTATTTGTTCAGGGATGATGCAGGCTCTAAATAAAGCTTCTATCCCCTGCACTTGCCAATCTTTAGTACCCCAGACAGTTTTTGTGTCTATTGTGTCTCTCCATAAGTCGAAACCCTGTCTAGACAGTTGGGCAATAAATAATGCAGAATAAATCTGTTTTGTATTTGTTAACATAATTTTCAGTCCTGTTTTGTTTACATTTTTGTAGTAAAACGTTTCTGGATCAGATGTATTGTACCCTGAAAAATATGGAAACTTGTTAGCAAATGTTTTTGAACTACCGTGTGGTGGTGTAGGACAATGCTCCCATTGGTTTAACATAAACACATTTCTAGGATATGCAGATTTATGCAAATAATGATGACCATAGTGGTTATAGCAATACAGCGCTTCATAGTCTGATGAACCCTCTAAATATTCATTTTTAGAAAATGCAGCAGATTTTTCTAGGTCAAACATTATGTCATTAACAGTCTTAAAGTCCCAATCATCAGAATAGGTACTGGACGAAATTAGATCACTTAGTGAAATTTTAAACAAATGTGGAATGTTCAATTGTTCAGTCGGACCGAAGATATCAAAATCTGTTTTGTCCCACACTATACCATCCTGTATAGGAACAGCTGTGATGTTCACTGATGACAAGTCTCTTGCTTCACGATGGGAAGATTTATGAGGTTTCAAAAGTACGTTCACGTCTTTTCCTTCAGTATTAACATGGATGTATCTGCCACTTATAAGCACGCTCACAGTTGTAACCAAAGCTAGCCAGAGCAGGAAAACAAAAAGTCCAGATATAATCCAGAGTTCAATCCATGGAGAAACCAAATAAGTCTTTTTCAAAAAGTGAAGAAAGTCTTGTACTTGCGGCTTGAATTTCAATGATGCTGGCGTCGTTTCAGGTTCACTCGGATCTTCTGAGAACGTATCAAAGTTAATGAAATAGCCAGAAGCAGTTCTGTCAATTGTTGGAATTGCATTAGGATTTGTAGAAATCGCTGGAACCAGTTGATCACTTGCTACATTGGTGTAGACAGGTGTATTTGGACGAACTGTTACTTGGTTTTCAAGAGGGATGAGTTCCATAAGCGTTGTTGCTTAGTCCTCCATCTGTTACAGCTGAATTCTCGATTGTTATCAGTCTTTCAGTCTGAACCTCTTGGATATTAGCGAGAGGAGTGCGTCTGCTACTAGGTCGGAGTCCACGAGGCCTACTATTTAGTATTGGCCACATACTGTGGTTTGATGAGGTCGATGGACACAAATCTTTTCTCCTTTCCTCCAGCAAGGGGCGGTAGAAGTACTGTTCTTGTTCCTTGAACTAGGACAGGTACTGGTTGTCTGTAAGAAGGTCCAAATTCCTTCTTGTCCGCAATCTTTTCTCTGACTAGATCCCCAACTTTTGGAATCCAGACAGGCCTTGCGGGGACCGCCGTTTTTTCCCCAGTGGTGGTTGGCTGTAGGAATACGTTGCTTTGTTTCGTTCTTAACTCATTCAGTTCCTGTAAAACAGCCAAACGATCTTTGATATCAAATGTTTTATTTTCCACCACTGTGCCTACGTCATCGAGATCTGGTACCCACATTCTTGTCCCAAATAGGACCTCATATGGAGTGACCCCCCCTAGAGAACTTCTTGGCAGGTTATTCAATAAGCGTTGGACCCCATAAAGATGTTTGACCCACCCATCACCCTAACCTAATACCCTAGCTGTTATAGACTGCTTTATGTCCCGGTTTTTCCTTTCCACAACCGAATTTCCCTCAGGATGGAATGGAGAGGAGTACCGCAATGCAACGCCCAGACTGGCCATGGCTTCTTTGTAAGCCCGAGAGCTAAACGCAGGGCCCTGGTCAGAATGTAGCGTGCCTATTGCGTATGTGCCGATAAAGACTCGCAAATCTTTTATAACAGTTCGAGCGTCAGCCGAGCGCTGAGGCCATATCCATAGGAACCTTGATTTTAGTATTTGTGGGATTGCACTTGTCCATGAGGACACCTGTGCATAGATAGTCTAATGCTGTCTAACAATGGTGTCTGTGCAGGGCAGCTACATTCGTAGCATGGTGTCTGGTGGTGTTCTGCATCACGCTGTACCTTACAGTCTATGCAGTCATTGATGAAGATGTGAATCTGTGTATTCATTCCAGGCCACCAGTACATCTCTTTTAACGTCAAGATTGTTTTAGAGATCCCTTGAGTGACAGACCCTCCCCCAAATGTGCTTCATAAATCAAAGCTGCTCTACGTTCCATGTTTGGAATTACCCTATCCCCCACTCCAGGGATTCGAGCAAAAGGAACGTTGTTCGCATTAATTACATAAGAGTACTTGAGTGGAAACTTTTTCGGTAACGCTGCACCACTGCCTTTGCTTGTAGCATTGACAGCCAACATTATCTCACTGTCTATTTTTGTTTTTGAACGAGTGATCGCAGCTACGGAAGCCGTCTGAACAGCCCCCTTTGCGGCTTCGTCAGCCAATGAATTCCCTGCAACGTGAACGCCATCACGTTGATGACTCAGTGTGTGGATCACGTGAGCCTTTGGTAGTTCGTTTTTCAACTGAACTACTTGTTCCCAAAGCATTTTGTGCTTTATTGTGCCACCTTTCGCTTCTTTGAAACCATTTTCAAGCCAGTTTTGTATATAGTCATTATACGACTGAACACAGTAAAAGGAATCGCACACTATCAGTGTGGGGAATTCTCGATCTGTACTTTCAAGTGCCAGTTTGAATGCTAGTAGTTCAGCTCGCTGAGCTGTACAATCTCCTAGAGATTGAGTTTTTGTGACCATAGGTCTGAAGATGCCATCTCGCATGCGACCTTTAATGATTGCACACGCTGCACTGTAAGCTTGCTTACTCCCTGTTGCGGGCTGTGCGGATCCGTCAGTGTAAATTATGAATTTGTACTGATCGAGAGGCAGAATCTCAGTGGGCAGAGGACATTCTTGTTCATATTGCAGGAATGCTTGTGTTTTTAAATCAGGATCAAAAACATATTCAACATCTGTTGCAGCAAGAGAATTAACCCATTGTATCCATCTTGGATGTAATGCTTTAGCATTTGGAATGCTTGCTTTTGTGACCGCTTCTAAAGCTGGTACTGGGGTTACGACAATAATGCGTTTCCCTTGGGCTAAGGCTCTTTCTTTTGCTACAGCGGTTTGAACTGCTGTCAGAATTTTTTCAGTTGAACTGAAGCGCATTTCTGCTTGTGTGTACAAATGAGATTTGTATGCGATTGGTATTTTCTCACCCTCATTGAAGGTTAAGTAGGTGAATCCATATTGACCCGAAATTATTCGGATCACCAAATTGCGTTGATTTACGCGTGTTTGTAAGTGATTTGTTGCTAACATGTTAGCCTGGAGTGAACGCAAGATTTCTGTGTGTTCGTTTGTCCAATTTTTGATTGAAAAATCAGGTTTGAGTAATGCGTAGAGAGGTTTAACCCTTTCTGCGTAATTTAGAATGTATGTTCTTCCAAAGTTTAGGAAACCTAGGATGGATTGCAAGTTTTTTAGCGTTTTTGGCGGTTGGAGCAGCGCACACTTTTCTAAAAGGTTAGCTGCCAAGCTCTTGCCTTCACTTGAAAGCTCATATCCTAGAAATAGGACATTGAGATGGGCAATTCGGGACTTTTTAAAGTTGAATTTGTAGCCCTCAGAGGCGAAGCCCAGTATAATGGTGCTTACCCTGTTCAAGTGTTTGTCCAGGTCATCGTCCGTTAGATATATGTCATCGACATAGGACAATGCCTTATTGTCATAAATTTGTAGTAACTCCGTTACCCTCGCTGAGAATAAATCTGGGCTGTTCTTGAACCCTTGTGGGAGTCGACAAAAGTGACGCTGGGTCCCCATTATGGAGAATGCTGTTAAGTACCTGCTTTCAGGTGCTATGTTTTGACAAAAGAAACCATTTGAGATGTCTAATGTGGTTTTATATTTGTTATGCACAATGTTATTCATTAATGCTGTGCTATGTGGATTTTGCACTGCAAAAGTTTTAGAACAAGTGTTTAAGTGTCTGTAATCCAAAACTAGACGATATGTATTGTCTGGTTTGGAGACATGAAACAAAGGATTGTTCATTGAGGAGGTGCATGTTTCAATCACCCCTTGGTATTCAAGTTGATCTAAGATCTCCCTGACCTGTTTTTTTAGCTTCTTGCTTTATTGGATACTGCCTTTGTGCAGTTGGTTCATGTTTCAGATGTATTTTATGGGGAGGTGAGTCCTCGTCCCATCCTACATGATTTTTATATAATGCTGGGGCCTGGGCTACTGCCCATTTCCTGGCATATGTATATTTTAGATGAATTGGAATATGGTTGGAGAAGGCAGGCATAATAATGTCCTCGCCATGTGGGCACTCCCTGACAAATTGTGGTGGCCAGTCTTTTTCTGCTAGAAGTATGTCATAGCCTCTTGATAGTCTTTCCCAAAAAAGTGCTTTCACCTGTCCAATTGTCTGTAGATTTTTATTAATTCTTGTAGTTGAACAAGTAGTTCATCGTCTGACATTTCTTCAATGTCGGGATGAGGTGTATAGCCGGCTAGAATCGGCCATGTTGCTCCTGGTCTACCTAGTGGACCGAGCCTGGTAATGTTTTTGTGATGTTTTAGGGCGCCTTTAAACCAGAGCTGATGCTCTTGGTATGTTAATGGAATTTCTATATCCTCGAAAGGAATGTATTCCTCTGGTGGATCATCTTCTTTGTAGAAGTGAAACGTGTGTATTACTGGATTGGATTCAGGAAATATTACCCATGAATAGAATACCTCTGTCTGAAAGGATTCGTGTGCCTCTATCACGAAAACTGCTCTACCGCCTCTTGGTGGTAGGCCATGTTTTATGAGTTTTAGAGTGATGGCTCATCTTAAGTTTGGAGGGATGTTTATGACACCCTCCTCGGTTTCAATTAAACCTGTAATGTTAAAAACTGCTGCTTGGGCTGGATCAGCCGCAGCTCCACCGTTTTCGGAGTTAGGCATTTGTTTTTTGAAAAATGTAGAACAAGTTTCAAGGAAACAAAGATAAGGTGCACAATATTTTGGAACACTGTATCCTTCAAAGTTGAGCAAACCAAACAGCTAATATATAGGGTGTTTCCCTATGTAGCCGTGGTGGATACTTAACCCTGCCCACTCCAGACGTCTTTTGGAGTATATGGGTAGGGGTCTCTGAGAGAAAAAGCACGGCTGAGTTACTCAGTATCTAGCGTTAAATTACCGCCTTACCAAACGTTGGGCGCCATGTAGTGTAGCTCCTATTTCCCTAATAGGCTCTGCGCATTGGAATAATATACCCTATAGGTTTGACATAGGACTAAGGACAGTATGTCCCTATCGAGTATATTAAACTTAATTACTTGTGCCAGCTAGCTCAGAGGCCACTAGAAACTCCTTGTCAAACAAGAAGGAGTAGTTTCTGGCAGCCGCAAAACATGACAACTTTGTTTCCCTTTAGAATCAGAACGTGTCCCAGAGTCGTGGAAACAATAGATAACTATTTCACTCAGCTCAGTCGTGCATGCTTAGTTTTCCTCAAAGTTACACAGAAAGTAATAGACGGGCGTTTCAATAAAAGATTTATTGAACAGTCTTGTTTCTCGTGTAAGTAAAATGTGCAGTTACGATCACAAGACAGTATGCAAGATAAATAATGTACAGCGTAAGCAGTAGAAATAAATAATACTGCGATAGCATTATCTTTTAGCAGATACTCATTCACATAAATAACACAGACTAAAAAATGCGAGTACTCATACAATGCGTTTCTAAGCTAGTTCTACCCCAATGTACCTAACCTAACCTAGGTGTAGGGAGAGGTATGTAGTAGTGAAGTATTCCTTACTATGGTATACTAAGAGTATGTTAAGTCTAGTATGCCTAGTATGCCAAGAGTCCCTCTAGGTTCTAGTCAGCTCCATACCTTAAGAATGAGAGAGGTGGGAATCTCTTTGCCAGACTCGAACTCCAACACCCCGCAAGGGAAGTTAGATCACTGGAAGGTGACAGCGTCTTCTCAGTGCGTCAGGCCGGGAAATGGGCTCCTCTGAAGTTGAGGTGTCCTCTAGTTTACAAGGGCTAGGGAAGGTATATTTATACCTGAGAGGTACCTCACAATGTTAGCATTGACGTGAATCGGTCAGCGGAAGACGTCATGAATGAACCCCTAAGGTTAACGGTTCATGCATAATAGATGAGTCCTTGAAGAAATCAATAATCCTGTGCTAGGGAAACTCCCGAAGCCTAAGGGTCTGTTCTTCAAGAACTCGTTGTGACGTTAGGGTGGACGGATGTCGGAGACCATGCCTGTATTTGGAGTGCACGGTTTAATGCCTAAATAAGGACTGGGATTTTATTCCTATATAAGGGCAGGGCGAATTGTGCCTATATAAGGACATGATACAGGAAAGCCCGTGTATGGACACCCTAAGAGGAATACAACACTGCTTTAACCCTTTCGATGCTCATGACGGAACAGTTCCATCATGAGCCACGGTGGGTGTGTGCTCATGATGGAAACGTTCCGTCATGGCACCCCCCCATGGGGGAAGCACTGGCACTCCCCCCATGTGCAGCCCATCTACCCCCCACAAACAGGGATGGCAGAGGAAGAGTTTCTGCTGCCACCCCCAACCCCCTTCGGCAATCCCATGACATCAGTGTGCCGTTTTCATCAGGAAGCCCCAGATGCGCTGGAAGCCATTTGCTTCCAGGTGTCCGGAGAGAGCAGGTAGGTGGTTCCTGATCCGGGGGGGGGGGGGTCTCGTGGCATCGAGGCATCGGGGGAGAGGAAAGAGTTTTTCATCTCCCCTGATGTCTCTTTGCAGGGGTTTCCTTCTGCACAATCGCGCATGGGGTCGCGGTCGTGCAGCAGGAATGCCCCAACAAGGCACCAGGCATTTTTTGGGGGGCAAATGGAAGCGACCCCTTGGGCAAGGGACGCTTCCAAGGGGGATAATTTATGTCTGCTTTTTTCTGCCCCTCCCTCGGGGACAGATCAGCCTGTTTTTTTTACATTTCTGTCCGGGGGGGGCAGAAAACCCCATTAAAGCCAGGGATATGTTTTGATAGTGCATGGGGGCGATCCCTTATGCAAGGATCGCCCCTAATTTTTTTGTGTGCTTGTGGCTGTCTTCTGCCCTCCCGAGGGCAGATTGGCCAGTTTTTAAGGCCCATCTGCCACCAGGGGGGTAGAAAACCCACTAGAACCAGGGATTTTTTTCTAAAAGGAAGCAACCCCTAGGGCAAGGGTCGCTTCCTAGGGGCATAGTTCATGTGCATGTTTTTTTCTGCCCCCCCCGGGACAGATCGGCTCTTTTTTGGGCCTTTCTGTCTCCGGGGGGCAGAAAACCCCACTAGAGACAGGGATTTGTTTTTATAGTGCATGGGGGCGATCCGTTAGGCAAGGATTACCCCCTTGTTTTTTTGTGTACTTGTACCTGTTTTCTGCCCTCCCGAGGGCAGATTGGCCCGTTTTTAAAGCCCATCTGCCCCCGGGGGGTATATAACCCATTAGATCCAGGGATTTATTTTCTACAAGGAAGCGACCCCTAGGGCAAGGGTCGCTTCCTAGGTGCATCATTTATGTGCATGCTTTTTTCTGCCCCCCCCCCCCGAGGACAGAAAGGCTCTTTTTTTGGCCTTTCCGTCTCTAGGGGGGGGGGGCAGAAAACCCCACTAGAGACAGGGATTTGTTTTTATAGTGCATGGGGGTGATGCCTTAGGCAAGGATTTCCCCCTTGTTTTTTTTTTTTACTTGTGGCTGTTTTCACCCCCACCCAGGGGGTGGATTGGCCAGTTTATAAGGCCCTTCTGTCCCCGGGGGTAGAAAACCAACTAGATTCCGGGATTTTTTTTTGTAAATGGAAGCGACCCCTTGGGCAAGGGTTGCTTCCAAAGGGGGCCATTTTCTGTTTGCTGTTTTCTGCCCGTTTATTTGTCCTTTCTGCCCCCGGGTGGGGAGCAGAAAAACCCACTAGACCCAGTGATTTGTTTTAAAAGTGCATTGGGGGTGATCCCTAGGGCAAGGATCACCCTCTAATTTTTTATACTTGTGTGGCCAGTTTCTGCCCCCCAGGGGCGGATCAGCTCTATTTAAACACCCATCTGCCCCCAGGGGGGTAGAAAACCCACTAGCACCAGGGATATGTATATATTTATGTTTCGGCATGGCCCCTTGGGTAATGGTCACCCCTATTGGCGTTAATAATTCTATAAAATTACTTTTGGCAGTTGTCTGCTCCCTCTGGGGGCAGATTCTCCCTATTTTGAGGCCCATCTGCCCCGGGATCGGGGGGCTAGACAACCAATAGCACTAGGGATATGTATATATTTAAGTTTGGTTTGGTGGTCGCCCCTTTGGTAAGGGTTACCCCAATGGGATGGGGCATCGGTTATTATTTACTTTTGGCTGTTTTTCTGTCCCCCTTGGTGGCAGATTGGCCATTTGAGTAGTGACATGATAATTGTTTGATTTCTTGTGAATTGTGATTGGAATGTTTTATTTCTCCTTTTTATTCTAGTTCAAGGCTTTTGCTCTTTTGACTGATGTTCCAGGTTGCGGTTTCCTCATTTGTGGTTTTGCAGTTTGTGTAGTTGCATGTGTTTGGTAAGAAAATGTTTTTGTACTGCTTACTCTAAATGAGTTTCATTTCCCTGCATGAATGTGTTTTTGTAAATGGTGTAATAATAGCAGTATGTTTAGCTTCTGTTTTATTGAGTGTGAAAATCTTTTTGCATTTGTGCTCAATGTGTGTTTTGTTGTCTTTTGAATCATTGGTTTTGTTTTTCCTTTCTAGTGGGATTTCCTTGGTTTTTGCTGTGTCTCTGCAGAGTAGGTGCTGGTGAGTGTAGCTGTCTCTGGCAAGTGAGTCGTATCGTTTTTGAGTATATAGATCTTCGTGATAAAGCCACACTTTCTTTATTATTTATTTCGCACAGCGTTGGTTGTCGTTGACTTGTTTGTGAAGTCTCCTTTCTTAGTAAGGATTATGGCTAGCCGCAGGATTCCTGCTCAGCAGGTTGTTGGTATGCTTTTTAAGTCTTCCTCTGACCATGGTTCAGAGACTGACTCTGCATCTGAGGCAGAGGAGGGAGTGGAAGATTCTGGCAGTGAGTTTTCTGTCCATGAGGAATCATCGGATAATGAAGCCACTCTTCGTACAGATGAAGTGCCTGTTTTAGAGGAGCACATTGAAGTGCCGATAGTGCAGCAAGAGCCTTCTGGGCTGCAGCCTGAGGCTGCAAGACTTCCCATTGGAGGAGCTGACCTTTGGGTTGATCCAGGCATGGTGCAGCTGGCATTGCCAGACTTTACTGGTGTTCCAGGGTGTAGAGTGGATACTGAAAACTTTTTGCCTATCAATTTTTTCCATTTGTTTATGGACAATGTATTTTTGGTGGAGATTGTTGAGTAGACTAATTTGTATGCTGAACAGTATAAGAGGGACAACAGTGCCAGACTTAGGCCCCAGTCTAGAGCTAAAGGGTGGACTCCTACAAATCTGGAAGAGTTGAAGACGTTCTTGAGTTTAACTTTTTTGATTAGCTTGATAAGGAAGCCATCGATGTCTTCATATTGGTCTACTAGCCCCTTGATGGCAACGACTATATTTACGGCAATCACGAGTCATGATTGGTATTTGCTTCTGCTTCGGATGCTGCATTTTGTCGATAATGGTTTAGCAATGCAATGAGATCACCCTGATTATGACCAACTTTTTAAGAAAAGAAAAGGAAATAAATAGCTGTGGAGTCTTTGGTCTTGTTCAAGGGCCGCTTGGGTTTTAGGCAGTACATTCCTAGCAAGAGGGCACACTATGGAATTAAGATGTATATGCTGTGTGACAGTAGGACTGGATATGTCTCTAGTTTCTGGGTGTATACCGGTAGGGATTCCAGGATTGACCCCCCTGGTTGTCCGTCCACTTTCGAAGTGAGTGAGAAAATTGTGTGGGAACTTGGTAGAGGACTTTTTAAGAAAGGTCGCCATTTATATGGAGATAAATTCTACACTGGTGTGAAGTTATTCAGGGAATTGGCCAAAGTGGACACTGTTGCTTGGGGCACAATCTGCTCTAACTGTAAAGGTTTGCCAAAAGAACTTGTTTGTCAAAAGCTTGAGCGGGGACAGTGCAGTACGTTGCGTAGTGACAAACTTCTAGCTATGAAATTGCAGACAGGAGAGAATTCTACATGCTGACTACCATCCATGATGAAAGCACTTCACCTATGACTGTTTTGGGTCATGTTGCTGAAATACGCAAACCTGTGTGCATTTTAGACTATAATAGGCACACAGGTGGTGTTGATAGAGTAGATTAGAGGTTGGAACCTTACACTGCTCTTCGTAAGGCTTACATTTGGTATAAGAAGTTGGCTATCCATCTTTTCCACTTGGCAATCTTTAATGCTTTTGTTGTATTTAAGGAGTGTTCTCCTGAGCCAACAATGACTTTTGTTAAGTTTCAGGAGTCTGTGATAGGCAGCCTTGTTGTAGTGGAACAGTCAAGTGTTCCTAGAGTTGGAGCGATGGAGGATGTGGCTAGATTGAAAGATCGCCACTTTCCTGATCATATTCCTCCCACGCCCACTAAAGAATTTCCCAGTAGGAGATGTGGAGTCTGTTGGCAAAGAGGTACGCAGAAGGAGACTTGCATGTTCTGCCCCGAGTGTCCTTCTAACCCTGTGCTGTGTGTGCCTGCTTGTTTTAGAATGTACCACATGCAAAAGAGTGTTTGGGAGCATTCATGGGTGGTAAAGTGAACTACCTGGTCTGTATTGTTTTATATTTTTTGTTCAGTTTCAAGGTTGGCATTAGTGCTATGTATTTAGTTTCAGCTTTTGTGTTTACAGTTTTGTATCTACTTACAATTTGTTTGTGTTTTCTTTTTTGTATTAAAAAAACCTAAATGTGATGGCGGTGTGTGTAGACTGGCGCTTGGCTGGCGGTGTGCGTGGACTGGTGCTTGGCTGGCAGTGAGTTTGGACTGGCACTTGGCTGGTGGTGTGTGTGGACTGGCGCTTGGCTGGCAGTGTGCATGGACTGGTGCTTGGCTGGCAGTGAGTGTGGACTGGCGCTTGGCTGGCGGTGAGTGTGTACTGGCTCTTGGCTAGCAGTGTGCGTGGACTGGTGCTTGGCTGGCGGTGTACGTGGACTGGCGCTTCATTGGCGGTGTGCATGGACTGGTGCTTGGTTGGCGGTGTGCTTGGACTGGTGCTTGGCTAGTGGTGAGTGTGGACTGGTGCTTGGCTGGCAGTGTGCATGTACTGGCGTTTAGCTGGCGGTGAGTGTGGGCTGGCGCTTGGCTGGTGTTGTGTGTGGGCTGGTGCTTGGCTAGTGGCGTGTGAGTAGTGACTTGCTGTTGGTCACTGCACACACTGGTAGCCAAACGGCAGTCCACAAAATCCGTCAGCCTGAGTGGTTGCTGCATCAGGCATGTGGACGTGTAAAAATGATGGGCCCTTGAAAGGCGCTGTTTGTTGATGTGAGTGTTGTTATATGCTGGGCCCGTGGCTGTTGGTGTGAATGGTTTTGTGTGTGTCACATGTATGAAAGGTGTATGAATGGCCTGTAAAGAGGTTGGTGCCTTGTCGTGGCTTTACAGCTCACGAACTGTGAGTCACTGGTTCAGTTTCTTGTCCTTTCAATTATTAACAATGCATTTCATTTTTGTCAAATCTCTTGTTCATAAAATTTAAAATATTGAACCATCACTCACCCTTGTGCCAAATCCAAACAGTATGTGTGTGTACTTGAGGAATAGATGGTTGTGCAGTAATATTTGTATTTTCTGTCTTTCTCTGTCAAGGTGTACATTCTCTCTAGAAGAAATCTACCAACTCTAGATATTTTCAGAAACTAAAAACCCAGGGGAGTACATGGTGATTTCTCTCTCGTGGATCCCAACAAGTTATCTTACCCACAACGTCCTGCAAACCTCAAACTGTGAATAAAGTCACATTTTCCTTGCATTACTGTGCCATAATTTTCCCACTTCAGAAAGAAACCACAAATTTCCTACCACCCAGCATGTCCCCAGTCTCCTGATAAAAATGGTACCTCACTTGTGTGGGTGGGTGAAGTACCAGCGGCAGTGGAGGGCCCAAAACATATTGTGGTGACATCAAATTTATCTATCACAAACCAACCTGGTTTTGCAAGGGGTTCACCTGAGTTTTTGGTCCCGGGATCAGCGGCCATCTAGGGAATCCTACCTAACCCAGACATTTCTGAGAACTAGACAGCTGGGGGAGTACAGGGAGGTAAGACTTGCATATATCCCCCAATGTTTTCCTATACAGAATCCCCTACAAACCTCAAATTTAACAGAAACAATCTACTTTTTCTCACATTTCTGTGTGGAAAAGTTATGGGATCACTGGGCAGACACTAATTTCCTACCACCCAGTGTTCCCCCAGGTCACCCGATAAAAATGGTACCTCACTTGTGTGGGTGGGCCTAGTACCCGTGGCAGGGAAGGGCCCAAAACATATTGTGGAGACATCAAAATTACCTATCACAAAACAACCTGGTTGTGCAAGGGGGTCACCTGGTTTTAGTCCTGGACTCTGTGGCCATCTAGGGAAACCAACCTAACCCAGACATTACTGAAAACTAGACAGCCGGGGCAGTCCAGAGGATATTGCTTGCATGGACACCCCAACGTTTTCCTACCAGAATCCCCTGCAAATCAAAAATTTAGCTAAAAAAAATAACATTTTCCTCACTTTTCTCTGTGGGATCACCACGCCGGGACAAATGTATTTTTTACAAAGTTTGAGGTTTGCAAGGGATTCTGGGTAACAGAACCTGGTGAGAGCC
The DNA here is from genome assembly GCA_963921515.1 of Calotriton arnoldi. Classification (NCBI taxonomy): domain Eukaryota; kingdom Metazoa; phylum Chordata; class Amphibia; order Caudata; family Salamandridae; genus Calotriton; species Calotriton arnoldi. The sequence continues at coordinate 72,558 of CAWUFW010020118.1, forward strand.
ACACAAGTCACCCCATTCTGAATTCTCCTGGGTGTCTAGTTCTTAAAAAAAGTATAGGTTTCCTAGGTTGCCCTAGGTGCTGGCTGAGCTAGGGTCCAACATCCACAGCTAAACACATTGCAAAAAAAGGTTCAGTTTTCAGTGGAAAAATGTGATGTGTCCAAGTTGCGTTTTGGGCCATTTCCTGCTGTTGGCACTAGGCCTACCCACACAAGTCAGGAACCATTTTTATCGGGAGACTTTGGAGAATGCTGGGTGAGTGGAAGTTTATTGGATCCATGCAGATTCCAGAAATGTGAGGAAAATGAGTATTTTTTTACAAAGTTTGAGGTTTGCAAGGGATTCTGGGTAAGAGAACCTGGTGAGAGCCACACAAGTCACCCCATCCTAGATTCCCCTGGATGTCTAGTTTTCAAAAATGTATTGGTTTGCTAGGTTTCCCTAGATGCCAGCAGAGCTAGGGTTCAAAATACACATCTAGGAACACTGCAAAAAAAGGGTAATTTTTCACTGGAAAAATGTGATGTGTCCACGTTGCGTTTTGGGCAGTTTCCTGATGCGGGCACTAAGCCTACCCACACAAGTGAGGTACAGTTTTTATTGGGAGACTTTGGGGAATGCTGAGTGGGTGGAAATTTGTGGACCCACGCAGATTCCAGGATTTTCCATTACAGAAATTTGAGGAAAATTTGATTTTTTGACAAAGTTTGAGGTTTGCAAGGGATTCACTGGAAAATGTGCCCACGTTGCGTTTTGGGATGTTTCCTGTCACGGGCACTACGCCTACGCACACAAGTGAGGTAACATTTTCATCGGGAGACTTTGGGAAATGCTGGGTGGGTAGAAGTTTGTGTTTCCACACAGATTCCAGATCTTTCCATCACAGAAATATGAGGAAAATGTGTTTATTTGACATAGTTTGAGGTTTGCGAGAGATTCTGGGTAACAGAACTTGGTGAGAGCCACACAAATCACCCCATTCTGGAGTCCCCTGGGCATCTAGTTTTGAAAAATGTATAGGTTTGCTAGCTTTACCTTGGTGCCGGCAGAGCTAGGGTTCAAAATCCACAGCTAGGCACATTGCAAAAAAATTGCCAGTTTTCACTGGAAAAATGTGATGTGTCCATGTTGCGTTTTGGGCTGTTTCCTGTTGCCGGCGCAAGGCCTACCCACACAAGTGAGGTACAGTTTTGATTGGGAGACTTTGGGGAATGCTTAGTGGGTGTAAGTTTGCGGATCCATGAAGATTCCAGAACTTTCCATCACAGAAATTTGAGGAAAATGTGTTTTTTGACAACGTTTGAGGTTTGCAAGGTATTCTCGGTAAGAGAACCTGGTGAGAGCCACACAAATCACCCTATCCTGGATTCCTCAGGGTGTCTAGTTTTCACAAATGTATGGTTTTACTAGGTTTCTCTAGGTGCCTCCAGAGCTAGGGTTCAAAATCCACAGCTAGGCACATTGCCAAAAAGGGTCAGTTTTCACAGGAAAAATGCGATGTGTCCACGTTGCGTTTTGGGCAGTTTCCTGTCACGGGCACTAGGCCTACCCACACAAGTGAGGTACAGTTTTTATTGGGAGACTTTGGGGAATGCTGAGTGGGTGGAAATTTGTGGACCCACGCAGATTCCAGGATTTTCCATTACAGAAATTTGAGAAAAATTTGATTTTTTGACAAAGTTTGAGGTTTGCAAGGGATTCTGGCTAACGGAACCTGTTGAGAGCCACACAAGTCACCCATCCTCGATTCCCCTGGGTGCTAGTTTGCAAAAATGTATAGGCTTGCTAGGTTTCCCTAGATACCAACGCAGCTAAGGTTCAAAATCCATTGCTAGGCACATTGCAAAAAAAGGGTCAGTTTTCACTGGAAAAATGTGATGTGCCCACGTTGCGTTTTGGGCAGTTTCCTGTCATGGGCACTAGGCCTACCCACACAAGTGAGGTACAGTTTTTATTGGGAGACATTGGGTAATGCTGGGTGTGTGGAAGGTTGTAGATCCAAGGCAGATTCCAGAACTTTCCATCACAGAAATGTGAGGAAAATGTGTTTTTTTTTACAAAGTTTGAGGTTTGCAAGGGATTCCCGGTATGAGAACCTGGTGGGAGCCACACAAGTCACCCCATCCTGGATTCCCCTGGGTGTCTAAGTTACAAAAATGTATAGGTGTGCTAGGTTTCTCTAGGTGTAAGTAGAGCTAGGGTTGAAAATTCATAGCTAGGCACATTGCAAAAAAGAGTCATTTTTCACAGAAAGAATGTGATGCGTCCACGTTTCGTTTTGGGCAGTTTCCTGAAGCGGGCACTAGGCCTACCCATATAAGTGAGGTACACTTTTGATTGGGAGACTTTGGGGAATGCTGAGTGGGTGTAAGTTTGTGGATCCACACAGATTCCAGAACTTTCCATCACAGAAATTTGAGGAAAATGTGTTTTTGACAAAGTTTGAGGTTTGCAAGGGATTCTGGGTAACAGAACCTGGTGAGAGCCACACAAGTCACCTCATCCTGTATTTCCCTGGGTATCTAGTTTTAAAAAATGTGTAGGTTTGCTATGTTTCCCTCGGTTCCAGCTGAGCTAGTGTCCAAAATCCACAGCCAAGCACACTGTGAAAAAAACGGTCAGCTTTCACTGTAAAAATGTGATGTGTTCACGTTGCATTTTGGGCCATTTCCTGTCCCGGGCACTAGGCCTAACCACACCTGTGAAGTACCATTTTTATCGAGAGACTTAGGGGAACACAGAATAGTAGAACAAATGTTATTACCGATTTACTTTCTATGCATTTCTGCCTTCCAAATGTAAGGCAATGTATGAAAAAGAAGTAATTTTGAAACATTTCCTCTAATTCTCATGCTAGTATGGGTCTTGGTGAACCTACAAGTCCTATATATCCCCACAACGAGAATGGACCAGCAAATGTAACGGTATATTGTTTTAAAAAATCTTGCATACTTAGAAGAAGTTACACTTAGAGTTTCTACAGGAAAATCTTGAAGGGTCAACACAAATGACCCCCTGCTAATTTCAGAATTGTGTCTACTTTTCAGAAATGTAGAGCTTTCTGTGATCAAGTATTGCTGTTACACCCATTTCTACCACTAACTGGAATTAGGTTGAAAGCACAAAACATAGGAAAAATAGGCTATGTCCCAGGAAAATGCCAAAACTGAGTAGAAAATGTTGGTTTTCTGACAAAAGTCTGCCTGTTCCTAAAAGCTGGGAAGATGGTGATTTAAGCACCACAAACACTTCGTTGATACCATTTGCAGGGAAAAAATCAGACACTTTTTTCTGCAGCACTTTTTCCCCAAAAACCCAAAATGTAGCTGTATTTTGACTAATTTCTAGGTCCCCTCCAGGGTAATCCACAAACCCTGGGTACCTTTAGAATCCCCAGGATGTTGGAAAAAAAAGGTTGCAGATTTGGCATGGATACCTTATGTGGGAAAAAAGTTACAGAGTCCTAAACGCGAACTACCCCAAATAGCCGAAAAAAGGCTAAGCACGAGGGGGAAAAGGCCTAGCAGCAAAGGGGTTAAACTGGAATGTCATGGGGAACAAAAACACTATGGATTTAGGCCCAGATCTCTGTACTGGGGTGAATGTTTGACATTGTTCAACATTCTGTCCATCAATTGTTCTTTTTGCACTTTCTAAAAGTGGCATTTCTAAAATAGTAATTTAAAATACACCTTCACTAATAAATTGGTTTTATCACCACTGTTCCAAACATATCAAACATGGCAATGCTACTCCTTCCAGAACAGAAATTACCACTGAAAACCTATCAGATAATTCCCAATGCAAACCTATGAAAGGAGCAGGCCTCACAGCAGTGATAAACCAAAGAGGCTGTTTGTCACTACCAGGACATGCCACACAATGAAGGCTGATGTCCTTCCTTTTACCTACACAACACCCTGCCCATAGGGCTACCTAGGGCCTACCTTAGAGGTGACCTATATGTAGTAAAAGGGGAGTTCCCAACTTGGCAAATAACTTTAAATGTCAAGTCAATGTGCCCAGAGTCCTAAAGCCAACAGAAACAGGTCATAAAAAATACAGGAGTAAGTCAAAAAGTTTGAGGATAACCCTGCAAAAAGGGCCAGGTCCAACAACTTTACCAACTGGACATGGTATAATATTGGCCCATAGGTTAGAATGTAGGAATTACACTTTTGACGAGGGAATGTGTGGAAGGCTCGAAGATTAGAGTGTTTGGCAATTGGTATCAAAGACTGTTAACTAAAGAACTTCCATGTTTTTGCCAGGAAGGGCACAGAGGATGGGACCCAAATGAGGAGATACAGTGCTGTTCCGGAATCAGCTGTCATCCAATTGTTTGTGCATATTCAGAGGTGCAACTAGATGCGCCTCATGTTTAGTTTCACTATGATAGTACATTTATCAGTAATAAAGAAATGAAGAAAAATACAATTCAAAATGCAAAATGTGATCATCAAACATTTCACTGTTTCAAATCGCTAATATCCTCCAAATCAATATATATTTGCTGCATTTATCAATAGATTTGTTTGGCCAATCGTGCAATTAAAATATTACATCTTTCTTTATGGGCCAATAATTAATCAGATCTGCTTATATCTTATCATCTCATTCAGACATTGCTGTGGGATTATTTGAGCATTTGCCTACTATCTTGGCTTTTTGTGATCCCTGGCACAGTGATGGCCACTAATTAACGGGGGTAGCAGGGTGGGGGAGGGTCGGTGGGAGGGGTAAATGAAAAAAATTATTTTAAAAAAATTAACTGAAGGCCTTTTGCCGCCTCTCAGGCCTCTTCGGCTCCTCTGCTGACTCCAGGAGCAGGAACCAGGATGCATACAGGCTCCCAGACTCCCCCAGCCAATCACGGCGCTGCCTTACAGAAGCAATCGATTGGTCTGAGCACCGTGGTTCGGCACTCAGAGAGGGACTGGGAGGCTGTGCATGTTCTCCACCCAGGCTGTGCATTACAGCCGGTGGAGAATATGCAGCGTGCGCATGACTGTTTGGCCGCCCCAAGACTACTGGTCAAACTGTTCTGCTCACTTAGAGTGTGCTTACCACTCCTCCTCCTAGCCCCTGCTCTGCCCAGCCCAGCCCCACCCTGGATCACACCTAAGCAGGAAAGGAATAATAAAATTATAATACATTATGTTATTGTCATTTTATTTTTCCTTTTTAAACTGCTCGCAGAGCAGTGGGGCAACGCTCCTCCGCCTCAGCAGAGAAGCTGCTGTTGTCAAGTTCTGAGTATGTATGCGTACAAGCTCTTTGGGATCAGAACGATGCTCAGATTGGGTCCACCCCTCAATACCCCCAATTCCGCATACCCTAAAGGCACAGAAGCTTGGAGTGATTTAGTGAGGGAAAGGGTAGTGGATGAAGGAACTGCAAGGAAGGAGACTTGTAAAGAAAGGATAAAGACAATTAAGGTCTCCACTCTCACTGCAATTAGAAGATAACTTATTTATATAGTTTTGCTATGAAAAAACACCTATCATATGGGGTTCTGCCTTATGGAACCAATGACTTTCCTCATGCACCACATTTAGTCTCATATATCCTTCCTTGCTGATGTGCACAAAAATGCTGTAATACAAATGAATCACAAGTAAATTCAAAAATCCTCATTCAAGCCTTTGTGCTACTAGTGTAAGGCAGGCCATGTGCTATAGAGAAATTCATACATACCATGAACACACTGTAAATCCCATGTATGTTTGCCAATGATGAATATTCTCATAAAGGAACCTTATAATGTCACTAAACATTAGATTCAGAAAATCATTTCTTTTCTGTAATGGTAAATATGCAGCCAGTGGACCAAAATCAGCAAAAAGCAAAAATCCTTTAGGTAAATGATAGTTACTCACAAAAGAAAATGTTAATCGCAAAGTGTTCATTTATCTCTCAAGTTTAAATACCACCAGGAAAAAAACTCCCCTTACAAAAATAGAAGAACCAGGGGGAGATTTACTAAGCTTTTGTGCCGTGTTTGCGTCACAAAGTGACGCAAAACGACGCAAAATCTTTTTTGCAACGTAAAAGTAATGCGAAGCAGCGCATTGCGCTGCTTCGCGTTACTTTGCGCCGTGGGGGCGTGCCAAGGGTGGTGCATGGGCGTTCCCATGCAACCACCCAAGCTTTCTCACGCTAAACCCAATTTACTAAACAAAGTAGATTGAGTTTAGCATGAGAAAACTGCGCCCTTGTTGTTAAAGATTGCAGGAATCGCTGTTAGCATGAGCTGAAAGCCATTTTGTACTTGGCAGCCATTTTAGTTAGCCATGTGCTCGCCATGTGCTTTCTCCCTCTTCCAGAGTCTTGCACATGCTCAGAGAGGCCTAGCTGGTAGAATGCACCTGCTCCTAGTATAGAACTGTCAGGCTATTCTTACTCATGTAAGCAGTTTAGTCTCCCCTCCCACTTTGTGGAGCAAGCAAATTTTGTATACCCATATTAGTCAATAAGCATGCTTGTATGTGCTAGGACCTCCCCTTGATTTAATGCTGACTATGTAACAAATACATATATAAGGACCCTGTTCTCTGCACTCATTAGAATGCCTCCTACAGTGGCCTGCGGGTACCGTAAGATGCAATCTCCCTCATCTGAGGTTAATAAAACATGTTTTTTGATATTACAGCTTCTGTGCCAATCTCTTCTTTGTTGGTCTTAAGGACCAGATGTATCAGTGAACCCCTAAGAAGGTTTTTATTTCTACAAATGGCGCCCGAAAGTGGACCTCATCGGTGCAGCGGCTATCCAAGGGAGTGGTCTTGAAGGGAGACAGGAATCTACTGAGGAGTACAGGACAGGAATCTACTGAGGAGGCACCCTGCGCACGGAGATTGTTTGTCTTCCAGCCCAGTATATTTCTGGTCTTCCTGATCTGATCCTCCAAGTGTTTGCCGCTCCCGACTGAGAACTTCTTTGGCGTGAGTATTTTAAAACGACCGTTAGGTCACTCAGAACTTGGCAGTTGGAACCTGGACACCATTTGATTGGTAAGAGCCGTTTTGCGGCACTTGCTGTTGGTTTGATGCCTTTGATTGGTAAGGTAGTTTTAGTAACACTTACTGTGGCTTTGTTTGTATGATTGGCCAATTTTGGAATTTGTTTTGTAATTATATATGCATTGCAATACATATAGGCGGGTAATGAGGAGAATTTTCTCTATTTGAAATTGTTTGAACAGCGCAACGTACGAAGAGTACCTTAAGCGCTACTTTGATTATAATACTGCATATTCTGCACTATTTTTGGCATGCCTGTTTCCAGTACACTTTGCAGAAAGTGTTGCTGTTTTGGAGGTACCGATATGGATTTAGTAAGTACTTAGTTGACTCCCTCAGAGGGGATACCTAAATAGGTTTACGTATAGTAAAAAGATATTTCTTCCTTGGTGACTAAGTACCCCATGGAACTAAATATGTACATAAAACGGATCCGGATCTGCGCACTTAGTAACATTCATAAGTGGTGATATGCAGGGCGCTTTTTGAGTGTTCTACCAGCCAAAACTGGCGAATTTGGTGTATTTTGGCTTCTTGACCATGGAACAGTTTTTTGGGCTACTTTTGAGAGCTCTTCTTGTAAATATGACTTACAATTAGTATTTACAAATAGGTTGGTCTTGCATACACTTTGTAAGCAGTCCTAAGTGTTGATTTGTGGGTTAAATATGTGTTTCAATGTCTATGTGGGGTTTGTGGTTTGACATTGGTAATACTTGTGTGAGTACTCTTTGTGAAAGAATGGCTAGCTTTAAGCGTGCTGTGTTGTGTGCTCTGCGTATATGACCCCCCTTCTGTAAATATCTGAATGAGCTCAATGAGTTTGTTTATGTTTTTTGCTGTCATCATTCTGTTATGCAAAATGTCATTTAGTTACTTACATATTAAATAAAAATCCAGAACTGAATTATATAACATACGCTAAACAGCTGCATGTTACTATTAAATTGACAGAGTACGACACTGTACATGTGTGCAAATTGCCACAATGCTAAAGATAAAATTAGAATTCGTATTCAATAGGATTAAAATAGGCCTCATACAGAGGAAAAAAAAACGAAATTGTGTGTTTTGTAATCAATAGACTAAAATACATGTTACAGCATTTTCCTTAAATACATTGTATTAGACATTAAAAGGCATGCACATCATATGAGTGAATTTGGTCGTTGCTGAACTAAATACACATTATAGAAAGATAGATTCGACTGCATTGAAATGCCTCAGTTTTTAAATAGACTGTGACATGCTTTTCTTTCAGCACCCGAGGAAAAAGCTTTCCAACAGCTGTGTTTAAACTGACTAACTGAAAAGAAACTGTTTGACACAGCAAATGGGGATTTAACTCTGTCAGGGTATTTCAAATAATAAAGGGGTTTTTTCCTGAGAAAGGCGTGAAAATTTGACGCCTGCTGACAAACAACCGCTGCATAAATAGCATATGGCTATTCCTGATCACGGCCACAGACAGGAATGCTGAGTCAGCGAAATTTTAAGTCAGTGTAAAACTGGTATAAGGGCCTGCATTATTTTAAAAGTTTCAAAACACCAGTTTCATTATTTTGGATAACAGAGAACAAAATTGAAAGTAGGGATTTCCTTTCTTAATGCCTTTTTTACATAAGTACATCTGTGGTTCTGATGTTAAATGATAACTGTCCTTTTAAAAAGTGGCGCAGACTTTTCCTGTTTCAAGTAAGGCTTCTGTGCTTAGGGTTATGAATGAATGCGTTTAAATATGATAGGCTACGAATGAAGCTTGCTTTTCAAATGTGGAATCATCAAAATGGTTGGTTTTGATTAAAAAAAAAAAAATTAATTATATGAAAAAAATATATTGTTAAACATAAATGCTTTAAATTCGTTTTTTCATCTTTATAAAGCCTAATCATCATACTGTGAATTCCAAGTATCAAAGTTGAATTTAAGCAGTGCTGTACCGCAATAAGAAGGGAACTTAAATGTGAAATGTCACTTTACCCAGCCGTACAAAACTCATTTTTATAAGGGTATATCTTATACATTTCTGATTTCCCATTCCTGGGCTATCTAGAGAACACTCTGGGGGTTCCTATTATGCAAAAATATTGTAGGATATTCATTTTTAAGTGCCCCTACCACCAAAGTCGAAATTGAGCTAAATTCACAATTTTACAAGCAGTTCTACCACTCAAGGCAGTTTTAACGTGCTCTCAGGCTTCAATAAAGTATATGCAAGTATAGAATAAACAGCTGACCTACTGCACCCAACACACTGTACACAAATGAAAATAAGTATACAGAAACCAGCAGACGTTATTATCCTACCTTTAAATTACTGGCAAACGGATCGGACAGGACTGCCTTTTATCTGTGATTCTCCAGAGTTGCTTTGCATTACGAAAACCGCATGGCAAGCCTTGCACAAACAAAATGAGCAGCTGCTGAACGGGTCAAAGGTCGGAGTTCTGCATTTAGCAACTTAGCAGGGTGAAGGGTAATATTTGCTGGGACACTTCGACCTTCGAAAAGTTTTTGAAAGACGAGATGATAGCGCAAAGAGAGGAAGAGAAGCTTTGCTTCCTATTTTTGGCAAACACACGTTTTGCGCAGTCATATGAAACGAAGGAAGACAACCCTCAGTTGAGCATTGATCTGCCATGTATATCAAAATAATGGTTTTAGTTTAAAGAATACTGTGTAGGGGCTACGATAAGGAGGAAATGGATTTTAGTTTGCATTCATGCGCCCTCATGTTAATCTAGTACAATTGCTCAAGAAATTGATACATTGGTTTGTTTGTGCCCAGTTGCTACAAATAGGGGTTGAAAGTGTTGACAGAAGTAAAACCTGTTTCAGGTTTTCCTACTGTCAAAATGGGGGAAGGAGGCTAGCTCCTCTACAAATTAAGGGTAGGCAAAATTATGTTTTCTCTCTTCTTTTTCTTACTTTTTTTAGTCTGTCTAAGCTGTCTGTGAAATAGCCATGAGACATTTCATTGGCTATTCAGTAATACTGTTTTAAAAATTGTTAGCATTAATAAAATGATAAAATCTATGTTATGTTACTGCCCATCCTGTATGAAAGAATGAGTAGAACAGATTGATGTTCCCTTATTTGATCTTTAAGGAGAACTGTATAGTGGCGGTTTCTGTTCAAAAATCTCAGGTGGCAACACTATTATTGTTTATGTTATTCTCATGTTCTATACAGTTTTGCAAGGGCATTGCTAGTTTTTTATTAGCTAGTCTCTGTCAATAAGCTGACAGCCCTTATTAGAGCTGGAGATAGGGTTTTTTTCCTTTTGAAAATGATGTTGCATAGTCCAGATCGTGAAAAGTACAATGCAGGAAAGACGCTCATGTGATCCTTAGCAAACATTTTGAAGGAAAATATTGTTTTATAGGAATTTGTTTGTCATAACATGTTCTGCTGGAGAAAATGTACTCACTATGTTGAAGTTTAGTTCTTTTTGCAATAAGAATCCCTGTTAAATTAGCAGTTTTAGATTTTCCTGCTGCACCTATAACATGAGAGCATGGTCCTAAGCATAACATGTAAGAGAAATTATTTTACAAGTGTCTGCAGTCCTGTACAAGTAATGTAAAATCTATGAGTAAAAGTGTAGAACATTTCCTTTTTCTTGAGGGTTCTTCAGATTGGTAATATAGGAATACACCAATGTAAGTATTTGGAGTATGTCTGTATTGTTTTTCTCTTTTCTCAGAATTTAGTAAATGAACACAGACTTCCTTGGCTGTTTGGGATTGGGTGATGTATTACTCTTGTCAGTTCACCAAAACGTTCCTTTTATACTTGCCAATAGGTCCAGGGTTTTCTACTCTCAGATAGATGAAGTGGCTCTTGGGTGCCTTGCTAATGTATGGGGCGCCCCGAGACTAAGGAAGTATTCTGAGACTATCCTCTCTGTTGTTAGTTTATTTCTGTGCCTTGTCTAAAGACCTCTTGTTCTGTCCACCAATAGATATTTGCTGCCTTACAACCATTGCCAGAGGGGCCCGGACATCAGATCCAGCCTGGGAGTCAGCACCAGTCCAGCCTACAGTCAAAACGAAAGGAACCAGCACAGGCGTTGCTGGCAACTAGGACCTCAGTGAAGGCGGAAGCACTGGGACGTGAAGTGTGTACCCCTGCCACTGTCTTGGGCGAAAGACGGGGTTACAAATCAGGATGGAGAAATATTTGTGTGGATCCAGTTTTTGATGCCCAGCTGAGAGAGTCACAGAACGACAAGGACGGCAAGGAGGCTTTTGCTTGAGGTGACCCCCTTTGAAACAAGGGTTGCTTCAGGCCTTTGAGTCCTGGTCCCAAGTGAATGCAAGTCTACGCCTTTGTTTGTTGATCAAGAGATGCCCGAGCACACTGGGTACAATTTGTGGCCCTAACAAAAGAGCAGTGCGCCAGAGGTGCAATACAGGAGTTAGGGAAGGACTTGAGTTTAGGGTACAGGTGCTGTGCCCTTGGTGCCTGTTAGATTAAAGTGAAGAAAACTGGTGCACTGCCTGAGACACTGGACAGGATCATTGAGGGTATTTGCCCTGGGGGGTGATTGCCCTATCCTGAAAGAAAGACTTTTCCTTCTCTGTGATTCTTGAGTTGCGAGTTGTGCAGCTCCACCGTGGGAACAACAAGAGCCTGCCTGTGAGGCTCAAACGGACACAGGGAGAAGACTCCCCTCTGGCTGGTGGTTCTAGAAATTCCCAAGGACTCTTTTTTTTGTTAGTAATGTACCCCTTTGGTCGTCCCATTTTTTGGGAGGAGCAGCCCTTTGCGGCTCCTTGTCCTAATTCCTATGGCCCTGTGTGGTCCTCCTGGTCCCCCGGAGCCAGGATTGTTTTTGTAATAATATGTCTGATTGCTTTAATATTTTTTAAGAGTAATGTTTATTCTGCACGAGAAAAGTTCATCTGAGCATGTTACTTTACTCTTTCCTTAAGTATATTAATTGATAATTTAGCCCTCATAAAAAATACTGAGAAAGTCTATTGAAAATGTTTTTATTAGGTATGTGCTGTTGGCTATTTTGAAATTGACATAAATAGTCACTGAAATACATCAGAGCCCTGAAACTTAAAATTAGACTAGATGGTTTTGGTATTTGCTTTCTGCTTAGGATTGGAAAATATTGAGATTTCTGTTTGAGATAATAGTCATTATTCTCTCTTGCTACCTGTATGACCCAATGCTCTGTTCACTTTGTACTCCTGCTTATACCTTGTATATACCTGCTTAATGAAATGTTTAGAATGTAAATGCCCACCTAGCATAGGATATTGATGAATTTATGAGAAGAAAATGTGCAAAATATTTTCTATGTCTCTACTAGATCATGGGAATGTCTTTAGCTCATGCTAAAAGGATCATCTGTTAAAGATTGCAGGAATCGCTGTTAGCATGAGCTGAAAGCCATTTTGTACTTGGCAGCCATTTTAGTTAGCCATGTGCTCGCCATGTGCTTTCTCCCTCTTCCAGAGTCTTGCACATGCTCAGAGAGGCCTAGCTGGTAGAATGCACCTGCTCCTAGTATAGAACTGTCAGGCTATTCTTACTCATGTAAGCAGTTTAGTCTCCCTCCCACTTTGTGGAGCAAGCACATTTTGTATACCCATATTAGTCAATAAGCATGCTTGTATGTGCTAGGACCTCCCCTTGATTTTATGCTGACTATGTAACAAATACATATATAAGGACCCTGTTCTCTGCACTCATTAGAATGCCTCCTACAGTGGCCTGCGGGTACCGTAAGATGCAATCTCCCTCATCTGAGGTTAATAAAACATGTTTTTTGATATTACAGCTTCTGTGCCAATCTCTTCTTTGTTGGTCTTAAGGACCAGATGTATCAGTGAACCCCTAAGAAGGTTTTTATTTCTACATTGTCAACTAGGCGCAAGGAAGGAGAAATGCTTTCATTTCTCCTTCCTTTTCTGACTTTGCATGCGTGCTGCACTGTGCAGCACGCATACAAAGTGGGAAAAGCTTTCCCTTGTGTCGAGCATAGTATTTTGTACAGGAAGGGTACCCTTTCTGGACAAAACCTATGCTGGACTCATGCACACACCCTAGCGCTACTGCGCTAAGATGTGTGCATGGCGCACGGCAGCTGTAATCAGCACCGACGCAAGGGAAAGGGGAGGAGAGAACCATATCTTTGAAGATATGGCGCTCTCCTGCTCCCTCCCTGCTGCGCAACGCAGCGCAGCCTCGCGGGGGGCTGCGCTGCATTGCGTGACTTTTCCGTAAATCTCACCCCCAGTCTTGTAATTTAGGAGTTTAGGAAACAAAGCAGGCAGTAAAAAAAAACACTCTGTGATTCAGCAGCACAAAGTCAAATAGTCACTTATCTGTGTAATGTCAGAAGCCCAGCACCCTTTGCCAAACAGGATAAGAATTACAGCTAAGCAGCTGCTCCTAGCAACAGGCTTGTGTAGTGCAAAAGATCATGAGACTTCCATGAAGAAGAAATGAATTCAAATAAATAAAGTGCTCATTGCACTGCAGAAAATGAAAACACACCAGCTGGTGTGTATCAAAGTACAACCAGTGAAATCCTCCCCTGGTACTTTAACAGGAAACTTGAGAAGGACAGAAAAGGCAGACCTGCTGTAGCCACCAAAATCCACCATTCCTTTTACTAGAAAGCATAGAAATGGTGCCAAACCAGCAACCATAAATCCTCACTTCAGAACATACCTGACTTCAAAGGTGAATGGAATTACGCATTTCAGTGTACGTGCAAGTACTCTATTTATAGTCACTCCCCCTCATGACTGATTGAGCTGTTCGCAATGGACCATGGGAATTGTAGTGAACTTCATATATGCCCATAGAGGAAATAACATTGTATTACCTTTGTCTTTTATTGTGGGTTTCTTGAGCCTGCATAAGAAACTTGAAGGCGCCTATGCCTGCCTTTTCATTACAGCCGCTGCCCTCACATGTGAGGACACTAGGCATACGGTTTTGATTATCATTCCACGGTCCAACCTTATGTCCATTTAGGTATGTGACCATACATGGTAGGGTTTCAGGTAGTGTCCATCAGTCATGCTATAAGTTGATCAAAAGCAATCTCTTTAGTGCAAGCTATGTGCTGGCTTCAGTGACAGAGGACAGGAACATGCAATCACATCTGTCTATGTATGTTCAGTCTAGGTCTGCCTGCTTGCAAACAGTACTCAGCCCACAGGGTGTGTACACTTTGTTCTATATTGTTTCAACTACTTAATGCCACTGGCGCTCAGCCAGTATGAATCTGGGGGAAGTGTGTTCTTACTTGGAGAATGTGTGGTGGGCACCATGTCACTCAAGCGCCTTTGTAATGGATCTACTACACCTCATTTTAGCCTGCACCCAATACATCTGAGGCTTGCATGCCTTGGTGACTGGAGTAAAGATATTTTACTCTTTAAAGTTTTGTACAGTTTATTTACAGGTATTTAGAGTTTGTTGTGTGTTAGAAAAAGACTGACTTCCTACAGCCTTTCCCATCACACTCCCTGTACCCAGGCACAATTCTCAGATAGTTCATTTTACAAAATCCTCTAAGTTTGGAATCAGAGAAAGAAAAGTAAACAGCAGCCTCCAAGCTAAAAAAATAAGCAGCAAATTGTCAGAATGTCTTCAAATGAACAGCAAATATTACAAGATAAAAACAAAATTATAATGCACCTCAATTACTCATTCATCTTCTGAACTCCAGCATGGTAATTTTGGAGGTGCTAGAGCACCCCCAGCTATTTCCGGTGCATATGAATGAAGCAGGAGGCTTAGTAGAAGAACAGTTTAAGGAATTGTGAATTCAGCATTTCCAGGGTGGCTCGAACAAAGGGTAGGATGTGGAATGGGCTGCAAAGTAAGATACATAAGGGGGTGTGAATAGCATAGCAAAAGAGATGCATAAAGGAATTTGTTAGGTGAGTACGCAAAAAATATGGGGGAATTAGTGGGGCTCATTGGGAAGAGAGAGAATTGATGAAGTAGAGGAGTAGTTTAAAACTGTTGTCTGAAAACAACAAGAGGTGTGGTGAGTTTGGGGTGGAGTGGGAGTTCGATCCAGAGTGAAGAAGCAAAGAAGAAAAATTGTGTGCAATCATGTCTTTTCTTTTCTCCTTATTTCTAGTTATCCCTGTTTGGACTCAGAGCTTACCCTGCAGAGGACTGACTAAGTGCAAAATGAACATGTGAATGCTGGAAGAATGGAGTTGGTAAAGAGTTAGCTCAAATCAACTTTTTGTGGTTGACCGCCTCAGCATGACTGGTGAAAATTTAGGAGTAACCTGCATCATGCAGCTCTGCATACATAATGCAAAGTATATTTTCTATATAAATCTACAGGCATAATAGGAAGACTGCCTTCTAATGCAAAATATAGTAATTCTGCAGTGTCTATTATTGACATAGTAGAAGGGCTATCTTCTGCAATACAGAGGATATATCTTTTATGTTTGAAGGACTATGCAGGTTACGTAGCTGAGCTGCGCGGAATGATGAAATATGAGTGAGGAGTGTGATGAGAGACTGGCAGCATCACCACAGCCCTCCAGGGACATTAGGGATGCACACCTGATAAAGATATTTTATGTTAGTGTCTATTTAAACTGAACTCCCTCCACGTGAGATACGTTTGGTGGGCCTTCAAACCCTATAATACCTATTAATTCAGTTGATTTGGCGTTCGAACAAATGTTTTTGCCCAAGCCTACTCATGAGTGCATATAGAGGCATGTAAGTGTTGCAGGTGAATGGTAACATAGAAGAGGCACTCATTTTATGGTCTTACATGCTTCTGAATGGGTAAAAATTCACAGTTCTTGTTGACACAGCTCTCAGCATACATTAGTAACTTTGGAGATCTTTTTTCAGTTGTGACTACTAAACTGTGTAATGGTCTTCCTTTGAGCCTTTAAGCAGAAAAATCGGTCGTGAAATTTAATAAAAAATAAAAAAACAGGCTGTTGTGTAGGTCTTTTTCTGGAGGTGAGTCTACATTGACAGGTGGTAACTTGGACCCTAGCACCAAGATACCCATGGGCGAACCTTTGTGCTTTAGAAATACTGTAAAAAAAAAAAAAGAATTGTCAACAAAAAGGGGCACATTTGGTGTGCCCCTTTAGGTCAAAGTAGCAGATCTGGGTCTTGGCATTACCATCGACAGGCTTAGGGTGTAACAGCATGTTGGATTCGCAATTTCACTTGATGTAGGTCCATCAGGGAAGGGTTGATTGACTATGCTATTTGCAAGGGACATTCCATTCCCAAAACAGACATTCACTTATTTCATGACTTAATGTACTACATTATGTTAAAAAAATGTCATCAATTACAAGTTAATCAAATCTGAAATTATATATGTAAAAAATGTATTAAATTAAGCAAACAGGATAGTGGAAGAGTATTTTTATGTTACTAGCATTGATTTCCCCTGACTTAACATATGGCAAAGAGTGAGTGGGTCATCATCTCAATAGCCGTAATAAAATTCATTAGCAAAACACAGAGGCCTCTTACATCTGTGTCCCACAGAAGGTGCTTATCATGTACAGGTCTTCTGATTTGCACTAGCTTCTCATGCACAAAGATATGTTCAGCTGTCCTGCATATAGTAACTGCTTTATAAAGGGAAAGAGCAGCCTCCGGGGTGCAGGGCTGGGCTCACCAGTCCCTGGAAGACATGGGCCGAGCCAGTGTCAGACATTCTCCTGGAGTCAGACTCAAGCCTGCTTATCTAGCCCACGCCTACAAAAGAATACTATGTTGTGCGCTGTTAACTATTTTGACACCCCCCTCCCCAACACACGTGATGTTACGTCCCCAAGGCTGACCCAAGAGGTGTGGAACTGGGTAATTATGTCTTAGAGGGAGAATTAGTTAATATCCATGAATCAGACAATTTCACAATGGTGTGAATACCCACTGATTTTGGTCGAGGTTGTGCTTCATTAATTGTAATTATATGTATGTCCTGCGGTTTTAGGAGTTATCTTTTAAAATGTTACACAATAGCCTAGGAGTTACGCCATTACAACCCTTTAATCTCTATACTCTCGCTCCCAACACCAAATGTGCGCAGCGCTTCTGCAAACAATGGTCGACTTCCACAAGGAACAGTGGCCTTAGACTAGTATGGAATTTACCTAATTCCTGTTCTTTTTTGGACTCTTTATTAAATGTTATTTAAATCTTTTTAAGGTATGTCTCTCTAATAATGTTGGCCGTGACTTTATTTCAGCATCTTTTATTAACTTGTGTAACCAGTTTAAAGGTCTACACGGCAAGCCTGTTTACTATCTGGAGCATCTCCTCTTAAGTGGTTTAACGCAGCAGCATGTACTCTTTCCAACTGGTGCCTTTGGGGTGCTCAATCAGAATAAAACACCGGCAAAAGGGAAATTGTTGCCTTGCAGGCTCACTACAAAGCTACTCTAAAGAGGAAACATTGGGAACAATTAACGTCTGCTTCAAACTGAATCACAACAAAGTATATTGGTACACTGTTAACTCAATCAGGGCAAGTACCAGGGCTTTTAAAAAGTATATATATTTCTATTATTTTCCACATTGCAAAATCAACAATGCAGTGTTTCACTGTGTTATTGTCACAGCTTTGAACCACAATGTACAGGATAAGTCCACAGCATCAGTCAGCAACATTCCAAAGTATCACACAGTAGACGGCAAGAAAATGCAATTCAGGACCATGACCGGCATGTGGCTTGTTTGAGAATATTTAAATGGCCCCCTCTCTAGATTGCCCCCATGGTGAGGAGGGTGCAACTATACTGTAGGTGTAGAGCATGGACTGTTATACGTCTGTTAATCAGAGGGTCTGTCTCTGAGAGTGTCTGGTCACAGGGTGCACTGTGGTCTTGGGGCGTGTCTATCTGAGCTTCTGTTTTCGCCAGGAAGGAGCTTAGCGTGCCCCATATGTAAGCCCGGACGTAAAACTCTGCGCTGTTCGTGGCGTTTGCGAAATTCGACAACTCTGCTTTCCGCGGAGAACGGGGAGTTACTGTTAAATTCCGCACTCCGCAACGGAGTGGAGTTTTTTTTTGGTCCGTGCGCTCGAAATGTCATTTTGCACATGCGGGAGCGACTTGCCGGGTACTCTTGATCACCCATGAGATTTTTAGGGCCATTCGCGGGCGCCACAAGATTTGGTAGCCGGCCGCGTGCTCCCGCAAGATTTAGCGGTCGCCAGCACGTCATTTGGACGTGCCAGCGACTTCCGGCGGATGTTTTCTGCTGTATGCGATCCCGAATGCGCAGGATCTACCACAGCTGCAATCTGGGGAAGATTCTCTCCTCGGGCAGCATCAAAATCTTCCCAAACTGACAATTTGGAGTTAAAATCCTCCTCGAATTGACATTTGGCAGTGCTTTTTTTGTGCGAGGAGTCTTTTTTTGATTTTTTACTTTTTTTTCAACTGGAAGGAAGTGCCCCAAAGTCTCCAACTTCCTGTTCCTTTCCAGCAGGCTCCTCCCAGTGCTTTGCCCATCTCTGCCCACTTTTCATTTGGATTTGGAGCTGTAAGGATCACTCTTTGTGTTTGCTGCATATCCCATTGGATTTAAGGACTTAGAACTTGAGATTTCATAAGTAAGTTGAAAAACTGGTATTACTTGTTTGATTGGGGCCATGCATCTGGATTTATTTGTACTTTGAATGGAACTTTTGAAATTTATTGTGGTGGGTGACCTGTTGTTTCAGTAGGGGCCTAGTGATTTCTTTGCATTTAATGTAGCTTCTTTTGCAAAGAAAAAATGTTTTACAGTTTACTACATTTTCTACATGTTTTTTAATATATTTGAAATATTGATTGAATTCACTATGTGGCATAGTCTGCCAATTGGCCTTCAATCCATCAGGCCCAGTGCTAGTCATGGGGGCATGAAAAAAGTGTTTCTGTGGTGCTTACAGCATTTAGGCCATGGATGCATTTGGATTGAAATCCAAAATGTGTTTTTTTGTGGTATTTCATGTTTTTGTTCATGCAAACAGTGTATATGACTAGGTGGGGTAATGCTTTTGAAGGATGTGTCTTGTTGTAAACATTTTTTTTAGCCCAATAATTTTTGTTTTGGCATTGCTGAATTAATTATGTTTTCTCTGTTATACCATGCCTCCTTTGTCTGGCCAGTGTGAGTGTTTGTGTGTTTGCCATAGACCAATATTTCCCTTTCTTCCAGATGCCATGTGGCCACTGGCCAGGAGCAATTTTGTATAGTCAGTGGACTGTCCCTAGGCCTGCATGTGCTGTTTGTTTTACAGGCCTCTTGTTGTTGTGACTTGTTGTGAGTGACCATGTGGCTGGTGGCCATTTAGTGTAGGCAGCCAGTGTGCTTTTTTGCCATAGGCCTGCATGTGTTCTTTGTTTCAGGCCTCCAGCTTCTTGTTGTGACCATGTGGCTGGCGGCAATTTTGTGCATGCAGCCAGTGTGCTTTTGCCATAGGCCTGCATGCGTTCTTTGTTCTAGGCCTCCAGCTTCTTGTAGTGACTGTGCGGCTTGCGACCGTTTTGTATAGGCAGCCGGTGTGCCATAGGCCTGCATGCGTTCTTTGTTCTGGGCCTCCAGCTTCTTGATGTGACCATGTTGTGACCATGTGGCTGATGGCCATTTTGTGTAGGCAGTCAGTATGCTTTTGCCATAGGCCTGCATGCATTCTTTGTTCTAAGCCTCCAGCTTCTTGTTGTGACCATGTGACTGGTGGTCATTTTGAGTAGGCAGCAGTGTGCTGCTTTTGCCATAGGCCTGCATTCGTTCATTGTTTTCTAGGCCTACTGCTTCTTGTTGTGATTGTGTGACCATGCAGCTGGTGGCCATTTTGTGTATGCAGCCAGTGTGCTTTTGCCATAGGCCTGCATATCTTCTTTGTTGTGTCCAACTGGCAATGCCTCCTTGCTGGTTGTTGTTGTTGTGTGACCATGTGTCTGGTGGCCATTTTGTGTAGGCAGCCAGTGTGCTTCTGACATAGCCCTACATGCATTCCTTGTTCTAGGCCTCCTGCCTCTTGTTTTTGTGACCATGTGGATGGCAGCCATTGTATGGATCCAGCCAGTGTGCTTTCCCTATAGGCCTACCTGTCTTCTCCTTGTTCCCAATGAAGGCCTTCCTCTTCAGTGTTGTGACAATGTGGCACTGGTTGTCAGCCATTTTGTGCATCCAACCATATTCAGCCCTTTTTGCCATAGGCTGCATGGATGGTTGAGCAATGAGATGGCAGTTTAATAATAACGTATTATTATATATTTGAGGATAACTTCACTTATGTTTAATTTTTTTAATGTTTCCAAATTTTTAAGTAATTGGTAAATAATTTTTTCAAGTTTTCAACTTTTGTTGTATAATTAAAACATTTTTTTGGTTTATACCATTTCCCACTACATCTTGTATTAATCAACCCCATGTCTGCTATAGGTGCACAACAGCATTAATTGTCTAGGAATTATTCCTTCCATTGTCATTTGTCAGGTGCACCTCCCTCAGTGCCCCATCACACGTGAGTGACGTGATGCCACATTCTGCTAATAAAGCAAACAGTTTCATCTGTTTGTTGTTGTTGTTGTTTTTGCTCTCTCTTATTCTTCCTGAGTGGTCAGTCACCATGAAAGTATATGTTGGTGTGGTTTTCTGTTTTACGAATGAGTAGATATACACTGTATTGTTAATTAAGGGAGTAACAGCAGTGACCACAAAACAATTATATATTTTTTGTTTGTGCTACTAATTGAATAGCAACAATGCCACGTTTCACTGATGTCCTTCTTGCTTCTTTCCTTTTAGGTGCACGACAAGACAACCACAAGAGACAACAACACATCACCCACAGTACTGCCAGAAATAAGGGCTGTGCATGGTGTGTGAGCGTGAGTGACCCACACATCATCAGACATCTGTTCAACTTGTGAACCTAAGGGCCACTGCTAACTAACAGCTTCAAGTTGGCCACAAAGAAAGGTGCTA
Organism: Calotriton arnoldi; assembly: GCA_963921515.1. NCBI lineage: Eukaryota > Metazoa > Chordata > Amphibia > Caudata > Salamandridae > Calotriton > Calotriton arnoldi. The sequence continues at coordinate 93,545 of CAWUFW010020118.1, forward strand.
AAACTGCTACCAAGAAAGAGGCCAGTGAGAAGAAAAAGGAGCTTAACACCACCACCACTGGTATGTCGCCCCAGATGTTTTTTGGAAAACAAAAAACTGTTCGTGCTACACTATCCTCTTTGGTGGGGGCTAGAGAAAAAATATAATGCAGGTGTTGACACTGCTGAGATTTTTAATGCTGCTCGGAAGCGTGCGGCAGTAGCAATGTTCGCAATGGAGAAATCCCATACAGCTGCAAACATTTTGGAAGACTTTAACAACAAGGTCTTTGAAAGGCTGTGACCAAGAGGGCTTAAGATTGGATTTGTTTCCACGGACAATGGCAGTAATATAGTTAAGGCCATGGCCAATGGTGGTTATTTCATGGTCCTGTATTTGGGGCACTACATCAACATCATTGTACAGGACTTGCTCAAAAAAGCAAACGAAGTAAGCAACTTACTGTCCACCTGCAGAAGAATCTGCACTCATTTCATCCATTCATTTTAAGCCCGGAAACAGCTGAGAGTCATTCAGCGTGATAATAGAATGCCTTTTAAAGCACTCATACAGGAGGTGCCAACACTCTGAAACTCCACTTACTACATGTTTGAATGCCTGTTTGAGCGTACAGACCTATCAATGAATGTGTCATGCAAAGAAGAGCTGCAACTGTAAAAGGCATGATCATTCAGATGAACCAATGGGGCCTAGTCAAATGCCTGACAGAGATGCTGCTTCCTTTTGAGGTGTTCACACAGGAAGTCAGCAAAGAGGACAGTAGCTTGGGCCAAGCTATCCCATTGTTGCACATGCTACAGGAACAGCTAAAGGAGGTGTCTGCAATGTACGCAGGTGTGGAGGAAAAAAAAGATGCATATGACTTGTTGGAGAGCTTAATCCTTCGCTTGTCTGCTAATAAAAGGGTGCAAAGAGACATTGTGTCCTCCAAACATTACATCTGTGCCACAATTCTTGATCTACGGTACAAACCATTACTGTCCACTTTCCTTCCTTTTTCAGACAGGCATGTTAGAAAATACAAAATATGGATAGCTGAGAAAGGCATTGAGCTAGAAAAAGAACGTCAGGGAATTAGAGGCCCACTGGTCCAGGGCACAAGTCCTGTGGGGCAGCCTTCAAGTTCAGAGCCTGAAGGCAGTGCTGATGGCTCACAGCAGCCAAAACCAATGACAAGAACACCATCAAGAACACAAATACCAGGAGCATCAGCCCCCAAATCTGCAACTGAGTGGTTACTACAGGCAGGGCTTAAGTCCAGTGCGGAGGCGAAGGCAAAAGAGGTCAAGCAAAGTGGAGCACCAGCAATGAACATTGAGCAAATGGTCCAGGTCTATCTGGATGACGCAACAGAGGTCTACCTTGATCTAAACACATTGGTGTATTGGTATGGGAAGAGACGCCAATGGCCAGTGCTCAGCAGTCTGGCAATAAACTATCTAGCTCGCCCTGTTCCCAGTGTTTCCACTGAGCGTGTTTTCAGTGCTGCTGGTGCCGTTGTCACAGTGAGAAGGACCAGTCTCTCGCCCTAAAACGGAGAGATTAACCATGATCAAAATGAATCAGCACTTTATACCACCGTATTACACCATAGCTGAAGTATCAAAGGAAGAAGATGACGGAGACTTAGATCATGGAAGTAGTATGTTAGATGACCTACTTCTGGGTGAACCACCAGAGTTTGAGGATGAGCTCTACTTCCCTGAGTACTAGGCTTTCTTTCATTGACGCCCCCAAAAAAATATCTAGCTAGAGAACATTATTTACTTTATTGTTTGTGTGTCTGACTGTCTGGTTGACCAATTAATCCCCACTGACTTACTCTTAGACACATTTTTATTGCCAGATTGGAGTTGCCACTGTGTGCAGTGAAGAAGTCCTGACTCGCCCTTCAAAGCCATTTCCCTCAAGCCAGACATTGGACAGAGAATACAAATGAATGTGTGCCTGCCTCAAACCCCTGGCCATGCCTATCTATGCTTTCCTACCCTAGAGGGGCGGCCCCACTTGTGACATTTTTGTTTTTAATTTGTTTATTACGTTTTCATAGCAGCGCATTAACACTTGTACATCAATCAACAAACAAATGATTAGAGTCGAAAGAGAAAAGGGATAGAGAAGAAACAAACAGAAAAACAAGAGAAAAACCAATTAAGGGCTTTATAACAGTCATAGCAGTGAACACGTTTTTCCCATGCGATCCGTCTACCACTTGCAGTTCGAGTTTATTGATACAGCACAATGACATTTATATGCTCAGTGGCAAATAAAAAGGAATATAGCACCCCAACAGGGGGACAGAAAGCAAAAAACTTGGCCTCAGTATCCACCATCTTGTGCAAGACATCTTTAAAAATTGTTAGTTTAACATCCGGTAGATATACCAACTGAGTCCTGGGCGTAGTTCGCGGAGTTTCGCTACGCGGAACTCCGTGAAGTGACAAAAAAGTCAGAGGAGTTTCGCAAGTGGCGGAGTGCAGTGCAAACACCCGTTCATGCTGATCTTCCTGCCGCTCGGGTAGAAATTCTACCCGAGCGGCAGCTCGCGCTCACCAACTTACCGTTCGCGAGCTGGGAAAAACTCAGCTGCACTAAGCGGAGTAGAGTTTTCTGCACTCCAGGAGTTTCGCGGAGCGTGGAGTGCAGAAAACTCTACAAAACTCCACGAACAGAGCGGAGTTCACTGGCCAGGCCTAACCAACATTCCCTCCTGCCTGCTATGTTTACATATAGACTTGTTTGCTGGGTGTACTGTCTGATATATATTGTATGTATGGGGGTATGCAAGAGGCTTTGTCTGGGCATAATTCTATGCACATTTCACTTTATTCCCTCTGTATTCACCAATAAGTAGTTCTTTAGAGGTTGCCATATGTTCTTGGGTTGTGAGGCAATAGGTTGCAGTGAGGTGTATATGTCACTTGTGGTATTACAATATATCAAGTCCCGGACCCATGCCTTGAACGTTGGGACCTGAGTGCCCCCCCCAGTGTAGCGAAATCTGTCTTTTAGCCAGAAGTAGAGCAAGGGCAGCAAATCACCGCATTCCGGCCTTTAGGGGTTTAACATACCCCAACATGGCCATCAGTGGGGAGGGTTGTAACTCACAGTCAATCATCTGGGACAAATGGCGAAATACCTCCTCCCAGTATGCCAAGATAAGACTGCAGTTCCATGCGAAATGTACGAAGTCTGCCTGCTCAGCCGCACATTGGGAGCATTTGTGTGATTTAGCGGGATCCATTTTACTTACGATGTGACATACGCTCTATGAAAATATTTAAAATGCAGCAGTTTATGCCTCTGATTAAATGCATATTGCGTCTGTTCACAACAGTAGAGCCATGTTTGATCCAGCAGGGGGTTTCCCAGATCACGTTCCCAGGCCGCTCGGGCTCTTGCCCCAACCACTGGTTGGAGCATCAAAGATAAGTGGTAAAGACGGGAGACAAGATGGGCTCCACTAGTCACTGTGATGATTGCTGTAAGCGAGGGGAAGCCTGCAGGCTCCTTTGCTCCTCTATGCAGAATAAATGTATCCATATATTATGCGTCCTGCCCTGCTATCAAGTCGTCAACAGTGCGCAACTGAGCATCGCAGAATAGGTCGCAGCCCATACCGAACTAGTGTTCGTTTAGTCAGCGTTTCCGTTGTTGGAGGAAGCCACGGATTATCTAACAATGGTATATATGGGGAGTATAGGAAGTCTGAGTTAGGATATCTCTGCAACTTGATCCAGGCCCAGGATGTGGATTGTAGAGTCTGTATTTCTACTGGGTTTCTGGTCAGTCCACGGGGTAGGATAGCTGAGAGAGGGCAGGGCCAAGCCGGTGAGCATTCCGGCTTCAGGTATTGCAGTCAGATATCTGGGTGGCATCAGTAACGTGCAAAGTGTATTTGTGCACTCAAATAGTATAGGTAAAAGTCTGGGACACCAAAGCCCAGCGTTGGTATGGCATAACTAAAGTTTGCCATCCGATCTGCGCTTGCCTACCAGCCTATATCAATCTAATAAGCAAACCACGAAGGGCTTCAAAGAATTTATTTGTGAGGGGAATGGGAATGTTGAGGAACAAAAACAAAAAACGGGATAAGACCACCATTTTAATAATGGCAATGCTGCCTGCAATCACAAGGGGGAGTTTAATCCACTGCTCAATTTGCCCTGTTAATTTATCAATCGCAGGCCCATAGTTAAGATGAATAACTTCTGAGGCGTTTTGGTGTAAAAAAGTGCCCAAATATTTAGGAGTATCTGTGCACCAACAGAGTGGAAAATCTACAGCAAAAGGTGCAGTGGACTGAGTCAATGGAATCATTTCTAATTTATTACATTTTATGGTCAGTCCAGAGAACACTCCTAAGCGGATGACTTCTCGAAGCAGAAGGGGAAGGTTAATCTCCGGTTCTCTGACAAATAGCATCATATCGTCAGCATAAAAGAAGGCAAGCAGCGGGCCCAAGTGAAATCTTAAGCCTTGTTGCAAGTGTAGTTTCTGCAGCTGCCTTGCAAGAGTATCCATAGCTATAATAAATAGCAGGGGTGATAGTGGGCGCCCCTGCCGGGTGCCTCGCCTAAGTTGGAACTGTTGGGTGATCTCTCCGTTTACACCAAGCCTGGCTACTGGGTTGGTGTAAAGTGAGTGAACCAGGTTGGCAACGCCAGCTGGGATTCCCAGTTTGCGAAGTGTGGCATGTAAAAAAGTCCATTCCAGCGTGTCAAATGCTTTTTCAGCATCAGGTAAAATTGCTGTCGCTGTAAATGTAGGGTCTATTTGGTTAATAACCGCAATTACTGCATGTAAATCGCCTGACGTGGAATGACCTGGGACAAATCCACCCTGAAATGGGCACACTATTTTACCCACCAGCAGGGACAGATGAGTGGTCAGGATCTTAGTTAAAATTTTGAAATCTTGGTTTAGAATTGATAGGGGCCTATAAGATGTGCAACATCGTGGGGGCCCATCAGGTTTAAGCAAAGTGTAATTATAGCTTCCCGCATGGTAGGGGAAAGAACATCTTCCTCTAAAGCTTCCGCATATACCTCCAGAAGCCTGGGGCCCAGTATAGTTTTATATGCTTTATGTCAGTCTGTCCGCACTGGGGGCGCGGCCTCCACCCAATTTGTCTATAGCCTGAAGAATTTCATCCGTATCTATGGGCGCTGCCAGAAACTGCTGCTGCCCCTCGTCAATCCAAGCCATTGCTACCTCGGCGAGGTATTCTACAAGTGCATCTCCTGCAGAGGGGTCACATGAGGTATATAAGTGGGTATATTGGAAGAGAAAGGCGGAAACAATATCCCTCCCACGTGTCAGCGATATCCCATCTTCAAGTTCAAGTTGTGTGATATAGGAGGATTGATATTGAGGGCGGAGCAGTCTGGCCAAGGTCCTACCCGGTCGCTCCCCCTCACTGTACACCTGAGCCCTTGCATATTTACCAACATAGTTCACCTCCCGTTCAGCCAATTTCTGAAATTCAGCCAATAATGTCATGCGTTCGTGTGCGGTGGGGGGAGATGCATCAGTCTGTGTACTCTCATCCACTTCCCAGAGCTTACCCTCCACCTACTCTACTTTTCTACGAATGGAGTGCAACACCCCAGCCTGCTTGGCAATACACATTCCCCTAATATATACTTTAAAGGCTTCCCAAAGGGTAGCCTGCCTTTCCACTGCTCCGGTATTGAAATGTAAATATTCAGTAATAGCCTTCCTGACCTCACTCCGGAACACCTCATCTAGCAGCGTCTCGGATGGGAAGCGTCAAGAAGCCACTGGGCGCGTGGCATTAGGAATGTTCAATGCTAGGAGCACAGGTGAGCACAGGTGAGTGATCTGCATCAAAAGAAAGCTGATGCTGTTTTGGGTCCATTCGTCCCATCATGAATCAGGGCAATATCCAGTACTGTAGATAAACATCAAGCAAGAAGGGGCAGACAGCGCGTGCCCGACAATGTCAACCGCAACCTCTCGGACATAAACATGCGTGTTCTCAGCATGGGGTCTATGATGTCAGCCCCAGTACACCATAGTACCCAATTTCTGGTTGAGCTTAAGGGTCTAAGGATAATGCGCCGAGATGCACTAGCTGGGTGTGGGGAAGGTCACTCTTATATTCATCTGGTCAGGGTCTCATTTGCATCTCCAATGATATGTTTCTAGCATGTGCTCACTCCTGATATACGAAATCAGTTTTTGTACAGTTGCAGTTTTTCAAGTTTTCATACAAACCAACTCCACACTTAGAACAATTTTCAAGAAAAGCAGTCAATGCAATCCTATGGAAGGAAATTGAGTTATCGGTTTGTAGGTAAGTACAAGTTTGTGGGAGTTGGTATTCTGGGGTTAGAACCAGGGCTCCCCCAGGGTCGAAGATGCACTCCTAGAACACCCTCAGCGGCACTAGGGCAGCCGGGTACAGAGTGCTAAGGCCCAATGTTATCCAATGGGGAATAGGGGGCCTCCGGTTGGTGGCTGCTCACGAGCAGGCCACAGGGTTGTGGGAGAAAAGCTCCTGGTGTTAGACTCAGGGCAAAGGGGGATCTGAGTTAGCACCCAAAGTACACCCGCAGCAGCGCAGGGGCGGCTGGGTGGAGGGTGCTGTTTTGGCTTTGGGAGCCCTGTTGTTTTCAATGGGGATTCTCTGGTTGCAACAAAGACTGCAGGCTCGGGACGAAGATCTTCTGGAGGTGCCCAACAGTTGAAGAGGTAAGTTGGGATGCCTGGGGATGCTGGAACACCGTTGGTTGGGCCACCTAAAGCCATGGGACGTCGGGTGCAAGAGTGTCTTTAGGTGTCGGGTTTTCTTACCAGCTCCGGTCACGGTCGTGGGGGTCCTCCAGAAAGAGACTGCAGGCGTTGTTTGGAGTGTCGAGGCAGGTCAGAGATCACCAGATCTCAGGTCAGGATCACTGGGGAAACTTCCTCGCGGTGTGTGGCCACTCGAACTCAGGCCGTAGGCGTCGGGTGCAGAGTGTTGCAAACTCAGGGTTTTGGCTGAGGCCAGAGTCTGTTTGGTGAGGAAATCCAGTGCTCACAGGAGACAAAGTCTTGGGTTCGGAAGGCAGGGCAGGTCCTTTGGGTTCTTGAGGCTGCTGGCTGCAGGACACACCGGGATTTCGCTGCTGCAGGTTCAAGGTGGGGACAGGCCGGTAGGGCTGGGGCCAAGTCAGTGGGCGTCCTCCTCTTCTTAGCTTCAGCATGGCTTCTTTGGTCCTTCTTCTGCTTTTCTTCTTGGTCGGATCTTGTCTGAGTAGGCAAGGTTCAGGGGTGCCCCTAAATACTAGATTTAGGGGTGTTACAGGTAAGCAAAGGTAGGGACCAATGGGTCCCTTCCTTGGGGTGAGTACACCCTCTATTATGCCACCCTTGAGTGGGAGGAGGGTATATGCCTCTCTCTGGTTGGCTGGGTCCCCCCCATCTGCAAGATGGTGGGGACTGAGAGTTGTGCTTCACCTCGCCTCCCCCACCTGAGGATTGGGGTTGGCAAAGGTGGGCACACCTCCCTTCCTCACTTGATTTTCCTGCCGATTCTCTCACCCAAAGTGGGGTTCAGAACCTGTGGGAGCCAGTTGCTGGATGCAGAAAAGGGCTGCGGTAGCTCACACAGGCAGCAAGCCTTTGAAGATTCCCCTTTGTGGACCCTGCCCATCCTGGGGGAGGAGGCTTGGCACCTCGTCCCAGGATGTGCATTGTTTCAGACCCCCGAGAGCAGCAGGCTCTCAACCCAGGGGTCCAGAAACATGTCTGGTGGTGGCAGCTGGCGAGCAGAAAACTAGTGTTAGGTCATTTTCAGGAGGCATCTCTAAGATGCCCTCTCTGTGCATTTTTCATTAAATCCCACACTGGCATCAGTGTGGGTTTAATGTGCTGAGAAGTTTGATACCAAACTTCCCAGTTTTCAGTAAAGCCATTATGGTGCTGTGGAGTTCATAATGACAAACTCCCAGTACCATATACTCTAAATGGCATTACTGCGCTTACAATGTCTAAGAATTGGCTTATGCAAAAACAACAGATGATGGACAGAATGCAGAACAATGTCATACATTCACCCCAGTACAGAGATCTGGGCCTAAATCCATCGTTTTTTTGCTCACCATGCCATTCCAGTTTGAACCCAGCCATATGCAAATCAGTCTTGACCCTGTGCCTCATGGGAACAGTCCAGCCCGAACTGCCAAGCCAGGTCCTACCTGGACTGGAAACAAGCATCCTAGGACCGGTTTCGGGGTTTCACCCCTCTTCAGCCAGGATAGTTTGATTCCAGTGGCATGGAGAGCATGGGACCCACGTCTAGGCATACCCGTCCCACTCGGGGTGACAAATGCAAAAACAACAGTTGATGGACGGAATGCTGAACAATGTCATACATTCACCCCAGTACAGAGATCTGGGCCTAAATCCATTGTTTTTTTGCTCACCATGCCATTCTAGTTTGAACCCAGCCATATGCAAATCAGTCTTGACCCTGTGCCTCATGGGAACAGTCCAGCCCGAAGTGCCAAGCCAGGTCCTCCCTGGACTGGAAACAAGCATCCTAGGACCGGTTTCGGGGTTTCACCCCTCTTCAGCCAGGATAGCTTGATTCCAGTGGCATGGAGAGCACGGGACCCACGTCTGGGCATACCCGTCCCACTCGGGGTGACAAATGCAAAAACAACAGTTGATGGACAGAATGCAGAACAATGTCATACATTCACCCCAGTACAGAGATCTGGGCCTAAATCCATCATTTTTTTGCTCACCATGCCATTCCAGTTTGAACCCAGCCATATGCAAATCAGTCTTGACCCTGTGCCTCATGGGAACAGTCCAGCCTGAACTGCCAAGCCAGGTCCTCCCTGGACTGGAAACAAGCATCCTAGGACCAGTTTCGGGGTTTCACCCTCTTCAGCCAGGATAGCTTGATTCCAGTGGCATGGAGAGCACGGGACCCACGTCTGGGCATACCCGTCCCACTCAGGGTGACAAATGCAAAAACAACAGTTGATGGACAGAATGCAGAACAATGTCATACATTCACCCCAGTACAGAGATCTGGGCCTAAATCCATCGTTTTTTTGCTCACCATGCCATTCCAGTTTGAACCCAGCCAAATGCAAATCAGTCTTGACCCTGTGCCTCATGGGAACAGTCCAGCCCGAACTGTCAAGCTAGGTCCTCCCTGGACTGGAAACAAGCATCCTAGGACCAATTGTGTGTCTTTTGCTAAGAATTGGCTTAGACACTTTAGGAGTAGAGGGCTCATGCACTTGTACCCTCACCACTGGTATAGTGCACCCAGCTAGAGGAGTGGCTGACCTATGCCAAGGCAGTGGGTTGTAGGCATGGCACACAGGGATGTGTGCCACGTCAACTCTTCACTTTGTTCTGCACCAAAACACGCAGCCTGCAATGGCAGTGTGTGTGTAAAGGTACAGGGCTGTCGTGTAGTTCCTATATAACCTATACAGGTTCTGCGTGTTTGGATAACATAAACTGTGGGATTGGTGGCAGACTGATTCCGTGCACCCCCACCGGGTATGTTAGCTTGTCTGTATCAGTTAGCTCACAGTGCCACTAGAATCTCCTCTTATCGGGGAGAGAATAGTTCTTGGCAACCTCAGAACATGACAACCCTGATCCCTCAGAATCGTGGAAACAATATACTACCTTTCTCTCAGTCACTCGTGCTCACTTAGTTTCTCTCAGAGAGATACACAGAATAAAAAGGCTGGGCGTTTTCAATAAGGATTTATTGAACAGTTGTTATTCTAGTGTAGAATAGATGAGCTGCAACAACCATTATACAGTAGCAGAGATATATGAATAGAATAACTATGAAAGTAAAAGGATGGTACAGTTCTACCATTTTGCAGTAATCATGAATATATACAAGTACATAAAATACATGATGAAAAGTGCATACTCCTACAATGCCTCCCTAACTAGTTGTACCTAAATGTACCTAGCATCTGTGTAGGTGTTATGCCAAGAATCCCTCTAGGATCTAGTCAACCCCATTACCTGAGAATGAGAGAATATGGGATCCCGTCCGGGTCTCGTGTTGGACACCCCGCGAGGGATGTTAGACCACTGCGAGCTGGAGTGTCTGCATGCAGGAACCTCAGTGTCTCTGGTCAGTGTGTCAGCCGGGAAGTCTCGGTCTCCTCTGTCCTTCTAAGCAAGATGTGATGTATATATACCCATAGGTCTCCCCAGGGGTCCTACCTTGCTGTGTTACTGTGCCGGCCTAAAGGATGACGTCGGGCCTGAACTTTATTATTTATTATTTTGAAGTTTGTAGAGCGCACAGCTACCTCCAACGGAGGTGTCCCGGCGCTAATTGCGGAGAGCAGAAGACGGAGGTACACTGCCAGGAGTTACAGGTGCTAGGAAAGGCTGAAGAACCAAGTTTTTAGGAGTTTGCGGAAGACCAATTCTGAATTGGCCTTCCTTATGAACTCGGGTAGGGAGTTCCAGAGATGGGCAGTTCTTACCGTAAAAGACCGGCCACCCAATCTGGCTTTTTTGAAGCGAGGAGTGGCAAGAAGTACTTGGTGATTAGATCTCAGAATCCTAGTCTGATGATATTTGCGGAGTCTTTTTCTCAGATAGAGGGGCCCGTTTCTTTAATTACTCTGTAGGCGAGGGTAAGTGCCTTAAATTCTATCCTCCTTTTTACTGGCAGCCAGTGTAGGCTCCGTAAATGGGGGAGATGTGATGTCGTGTTGGGATATTTCTAATGAGCCTAGCGGCCGCATTTTGTATAATCTGTAACTTTCTTATCAGGTAGTCAGGCAGACCCAGGTACAGACTGTTGGCATAATCTAACTGAGACGTAATGAGTGCATGAACTACATTCTTTCTGCAGTCCATGGGAAGTAAATGGAGGAATCTCCGTAGGGATTTCATCTTCCAAAAGCATAGTGAGGATACATGACTAATCTGAGTCTTACAAGAAAGGGCAGAGTCAAACTTGAATCCCAGGTTCCTAGCCGAGTGCACAGGATGAGGTGGGGGATTGAGCTCAGGTGGCCACCATATGTCCGAATGGGGCAGAGCTGGCTGATTAAAAAATAGAACCTCAGTTTTGTCGGTATTCAATCTCAGATAGTTCTCAGTCATCCAAGCCGATATGTCGATTAAACAATGTCTGAAGTTAGAGAAAGCATCCTCGGATATATCCCTAAAGGAAAAAACAAGCTGAGTATCGTCAGTATTTATTCAGAGATATTATACAGGAGATGGTAGTCCTGCTGTGCTTCCAAGAAACCTCATGCATAATGTATGAGATTCGAACTAGGGAAAAACCTGCATTCTGAATGCAGTCATATCTAGGTTAAAGGTCAGTCCCTAAGAACCGTTATGTATGTAATGTAGGGAAGAATATAGGTGAAAGGTTGCAATGTTACCAGTGCCTATATAGGGTACCTATATGGAATATAACACCCACTCCTCTTCCGACTGGACGACATATGTAACTTATTACCGTACTACTAGCCTAACTAGATATAGGTACGCACAAAGTTCATAAAACATTTGTTTTGCTAAAAAATGATGTTAAAAGAAAATGTTTTGCAAGCCATAGCTCTAAAGTGTCCGTAGTTATAATCCAAACCACTATAAGCATTAGAAAGCCATGTATGCCCAAAAAATGAAAGGAATGTCAATTTCGTCTTTTGAGTTCCCAAATTGAGCTTGGTTTTAAAAAAGGGCGAATTTCTTCCAGCACACGACGAGCCAAATTAGTCAATTGTTTATGTGTCCTGGCTGGTAGACGCACCATTTTCGTTGCTTGCTTCTGCAGTAGCCGGCCCCTGTAGCACCTCGCAGAGTATGTCAATTGAGCACAGATGATGTTCCACGCTGTCCGCAGCCGGTGCTGGGGCAGCCTGTGCACCATCCAAAGCCTGGGTGTCAGTGGAGGAGCCGGTGTCCATACCAACAGGTGCAGTAACTACCTGGGGTGGCTCAAGGAATGCCGCCATCAACATTGGAATACGCTGAGGACACTGCAGAACATGGGCAGTTATCGGGTCCAGTAGAGCATTCACGTCCGGTTGCGCACATGATGGGAGTGTCAAACAAAGGTCTAACACGCATTCTTCTCTGCAAAACAGGCATCGGAGGACAGGTAAGATGCAGTCCATCCAGACTGGTCGAAATGACAAGAACCAAGATGCACTTAGTTCTCTTAGGCGAGGCGTGCCTAGATGTTGTACCATGCGGTCACGGTATTTATGCTCCAGGAGTGCTTTTTCCATCTCCTTGGTGACTGGGAAGTCCATTGCGTAGCAGATAGAAAATAATCAGGATACCTGCTATTAGAAACAGGGTTAGCGGAAGTCCTCCAAAGATGCTTCCGAATACGGAGTGTATGAAGTTTGGTATAACTCCAAGTACCGTCTGAAAGGTGCCTAGAAGTCCAGAACCTATGGGCATAAATAGGTGGACTATGCCTGTCGTATCAGACATGTTAAAGATACGATTTACCATTTCCATGAAATGGAAAGGGCAGTTTGTATGGATAAGCGCCTGTATCTCTGCCGAAGACCTTGCAATCTGGAGATTAAAAGTCTCTTGTGCGGAGGTGAAGGGCACAGACTTCTGTAAAAGCATGGCTTTCATTCTGCTTAGAGTATCAAACTGTATTAAAGAAACATTCAGTGGATGTTATCTCTGTACATAACGTGGATCTGGCCTATGGATACTAAACCCTTCGGTTTTACCCATGAATCTTGCCTGACAATTATTGGTGTCTGTGGGCCAAATCAACCATTTCTTCCAATCGGGGTCTGATCTATTGTATTGTATGATGTCATCTACTGTAACCTCTTTTTGTGATGTTATGTTACCCTCGGTGTGTGATGGAGTTGGCAGCCGAGGTGTGCTCAAGTCCTTCGTTTTGGCTAGTCCAAGACAAGACATCTGTTGCACTGTCTCGTTCAAAAACATGATCTGTTGGGGTTAAGGCATGCTCTAAATAAAGCTTCCGTTCCCTGAACTTGCCATTCTCTAGTACCCCAGACTGATTTTAAGTCTATGGTGTCTTTCCATAAGTCGTAACCCTGTTCAGACAACTGGGCAATAAAGGATTCAGAGTAAATCTGTTTGGTGTTTGTTAACATATTTTTCTGTGCTGATGTTGGTGCAACCTTATAATAATATGAGGCTGGGTCAGACATTTTAAACCCTGAAAAATATGGAAACTTTTCGGCAAATGTTTTTGAACTGCCTTTTGGCGGTGTTGGACAATGTTCCCATTGGTGGTATGTGAACACATTTCTAGTATTAGCAGATTTATGCAGAAAATGATGACCATAGTGTTGATAACAATACATTGTTTCGAAATCTGGTGTGCTTTCCAATGTTTCACTATTAGAAAATGCAGCAGATTTTTCCAAGTCAGACAACATGTTATTTACAGTTTCAAAATCCCAATCATCGGAAAATGTACTTGAGGTACTGATATCACTCAACGATATTTTAAATAAATGAGGAATTCTTAAAAGTTCGGTCGTACCAATTATATCGAAATGAACCTTGTCCCAAACTATACCATCAGGTATAGGAACTGCTGTAATGTTCAGTGATGACAAGTCTCTTTGTTCTTGATGAGATGATTGGTGTGGTTTTAAAATTAAATTCACCTTTTGGGCTGCAGAGCTTTGTCGAAGGTATTTTCCATTAATAAGCATGCTAAAAACTATTAGTAAGCCTACCGAGAAAAGAAAGAAAAGTATCCCGGCGATTACCTATAGTTCTACCCAAGATGACACCAGGTAAGTCTTTTTAAGAAAGTTCAGAAAGTCTTTACCTTGCTGCTTGCGTGATTGTTGGGCTGGCATCGTTTCAGGTTCACTTGGATCCAAAGAAAACGTATCAAAGTTTATGAAGTAGCCAGAAGCAGTTCGATCAATTGTTGGTATTGCATCAGGATTTGTGGAAATCGTAGTTTGCTCTTGTTGAGGCATGTTGATGTAGACATCCGTATTTGGTCGAATTGAAATTTGTCTTTCATTTTGATTCTGAATTTGAACTTCAGGTTCAAGAGGAACGAGTTCCATAGCATTATTGCATAGTCCATCATTCCGTGCAGGAGACTCTTAGAACGTGATGAGTCTTTCCGTTTGAACTTTTTGAATTGTAGCGAGAGGAGGGCGTCTGCTACTATGGAGTCCACATGGCCTACTACTCAGTATCGGCCACATAGTGTGGTTTGATTAGGTCGATTGAGACAAATCTTTTCTCCTTTTTTCCGGCAAGAAGCGGTAGAAGTACAGTTCTTGTACCTTCAACTGCTAGGACCTGTACAGGCTTTCTCTAGGAAGGCCCAAATTCTTTCTTGACCGCTATTTTCTCTGTGACCAGATCCCCGACTTTTGGGATCCAGACAGGTCTTGCCGTGACTGATTTGACTTCCCCAGTGGCGGTATGCTTCAGGTGGACATTACTTTGTTGTGTCCTGGATTCATTTAGATCCTCTAAAACAGCCAAACGATCATGGATGGCAAAACGTTTTTCATCTGCCACTGCGCCTTCACAATCAAGATCAGGTACCCACATTCTTCTCCTAAATAGAACCTCATATGGAGTGACCCCCCTAGAGAATTTCTTGGCATGTTGTTCAAAGCTCGCTGCACTCCATACAGATGTTTTACCCAGCTCTCACCTGTGCCTAATACTCTAGCTGTTAAAGACTGCTTTAAGTCTCAGTTTTTCCTCTCCACAACCAAATTTCCCTCGGGATGTTACGGAGAGGAGTACCGCAATGCTACACCCAATCCTCGCATGGCCTCCTTGTATGCCCAAGAGCTAAACGCAGGGCCCAGGTCAGATGTAATGTGCCAATTGTGTATGTCCCTATGAAGTCTTGCAAATCGTTTATAACAGTTCGAGCGTCAGCCGAGCTTTGGGGCCACACCCATAGGAATCATGAGCAGGAATCCACTGTGTTAGAAATGGGATTTCTGGTTGGCTAAGGCTTGCGCCAAAGCCAGGCAGAAACCACCACTCTAGTCAGAGCAAGGGAGTTACACGCTGAAGATAACCCCTGCTCACCCCCTTGGTAGCTTGGCACGAGGAGTCAGGCTTATCCCAGAGCAATGTGTAAAGTGTTTGCGCAACACACACACACAGCAGCAACACACTAGGCACACCACAAAAGAAACTCCACACAAGGTTATATATAAGAATAGCCTTTGTATTATCCAAAACACATTAGATTAGTAATCACACAATATACAATGTGCCAACTGGCACTAGGCAATATTTACAGAGGATTATATACACATGACAGGGCCAATTGGGCCACTGTCAGAACCCTCACAAAGCACAAATAGTAAATGTAGAACACAACCAGTAATTACTGGCAAAATACTGTACTCAGCATTATATCCTGCAACATAACTCACATTATGCAATCAGCATCACCTTAGGAGTAAAACACATTATGCGCCAACCTCATAGGCATAAACACATTATGCAATAACCTCATAAGCATAAATCACATTAGGCAATAAGCATCACCAGCATAAACACATTATGCAATAACCTCATAAGCATAAATCACATTAGAGGCATAAATCATGGTGCATAAATCACATTAGGGCCTGGCGCCCTACCAACCTAACACTGACCCCCTGGCCAACTGGCCTTCTCTCTGGGGCTCAAATGCCCTATGTCCAAAATGTCAGGGCTTGGCTGCCAATGCAGCAACATCACAGGGTACGCACTGCGCTGGGGCAGGGCAGGAGTGTATCTCACCCCTTTCTTCTCAAAACAAAATGCCCCCAAGGAAAAGAATGGGGCTGGCACTATTGTGCCTCCTGGGTCCCTACTGGGACTCTCTAACACAAATGTGCCCCAACTTTGCAGCTGCCCGCGCTCTCACGGTGCAGCTGTGTCAAGCAATAGGGGCACTGGCCACAACTGAGCACTGGCACTCTTTGTGCCTGGGGAGCCCCGTTTCACTGGGCTCCTCCTTGTGCCTCCTTAGCAAATGAGGACACTGGCACTCACCATGCCTGAGGAGCACCAACAAGGCTCCACACTTCGGCCCCAACATTGCGCAAGTAAAGCCCCACTCACCGGGGCGGCTCTGCTGGACTCCTCCAATGCGGCGGGGGCAGGAACCGACAACATGCCTCGGTCTCTCCCCTCTGCAGCCGCCAGACTTCCTTCACACGCGGGGCTCTCTCCTGCGAGGGCAGAATCAGGCCCTGCACCGGTGTCGCACCAGCTGCGCGGACGCCGCTCCCGGCACCCGCGGGGCTCCCTGGTAGCCCCCCTCACCGGGGCTCTTCTTTACTGCTCGCCAGTGCGGGTGGGCTCCCGCCTGGCTTCTACCACACGCGGGGCTCTCACCGTCTCTCGGGAGCCCCGCTCACCCTCGGCCGCACCTCCCTTTGCTTCCGGCTGGTGTCTGGGCCCCGCCCACAGTCAGGCGGACTCTGCCTGGCTTCCGGGTCGGCAGCGTTGTCCTCTCTCCGGGTTGCGGCGGAGATTCTTAGCAGCAAAACGCGGGGTGGGCCCCCGCTTTAAATAAAGACCATTGCGGGGTGGGCCCCCGCTTCCTTCAGATCTGGGCGGCTCCTCCGGGTGGCAGAAATGCGGGGTGGGCACCCGCAAAATTAAAGGTAAATGAGGGGTGGGCACCCGCCTACGAACACCATCAATGTGGGGTGGGCACCCGCTTCCAAAGTAGCACAGGGGGGAATCCCACACGCCGGTATTCCCTCGCAGCCTCACGCTGCCGACGCCAGCTCTTCTCCTCTGCTGGCAATTTAAATATAGTGCTCACAAGGCGCTAGGAGCCACAGCTCCAGCAGCAAAGTTTTTAGGGGCACAAGGCTGGGCCCAGGCAGGCCAGCTCACAGGGCCCTCCAGCAGGGAGGTAGCCCCTTGTGGCGGTTCCTCCTGGAGCCCAGCAGCAGCAGGTCCCCTCAGCACCAGGAAGCACACTTTCATGGGGTCACAGCCCCTATATTTATATTACATCTTGGCTTTGTCTGCCCTGGCACAGGGCTTGGGGGAACCAGCCAAAACTGGTTCAGGGGGGAATTGGAGCACTTTGTTTACAAGGCTCCTCTTCCCCTTTGTCAGGTGGGGGCTCGTCATCAGACACACCACAGGGGGGCGGAGCCAGCATTCACTAGGGCAGGCACAATACTATTCAGGGTCAGGGGACTACTCCTCCCACTACTCCAAATGCAGATGCCCTATTCATCCTAGCGCTTACTCACCCTGCCCCTCCTGGAGCCACACACACCTCACCAGCCCCTGTCACTCCAAAGCCAGACATGCAATTCACATCAGGAAGGCAGACACATAGCACATAGAAATGCCAACTTCTAAAAGTGGCATTTCTAAAGTAGTTATAATAAATCTGCGCACACCATTGCGTAGCATTTATTATCACTATTCCAAATATACCAAACTTGAACACGCTGCACCTCTCATATCAGGAATTACCACTGAAACACTTATCAGGGAATCCCCAATGCATTCCTATGAGAGGGCAGCCTCACAGTAGTGAGAAACCAAAATGGCTGTTTGTCACTACCAGGACATGTCACACACTTAAGGTACATGTCCTACCTTTCACCTACAATGCACCCTGCCCATAGGGCTAGCTAGGGCCTACCTTAGGGGTGACTGACATGTAGTAAAAGGGGGGTCACAGACATGGCACACACTTTAGGTGCCACGTCACAGCTGCAGTAACACTGCGCGCACAGGCCCTGCAATGGCAGAGGCCTGAGATAGGTTTGAAAGGCTACTTTGGTGGGTGGCGCAATCAGCGCTGGAAGCCCACCAGTAGCATTTCATCTACCAGCCCTGGGTATATGAGATACCACTTTACAAGGGACTGACAGGTAAATTAAATTGGCCAAACAGGTGTAGGCCAATCTTAGCAGATTGATCACAAAGAGCACACACACTTTACACTGGACAGCAGTGATAAAGTGCCCAGAGTCCTAAAACCACCAACACCATGTCAGAAAAAAGGCTAGGAGAAAGGCAAAAAGTTTAGGGATGACCCTGCAAAAAAGGGCCAAGTCCAACACAACCCCCTTCCAGCCAAAACGCAGGGTAGACCAATCACCACCTTGATGGGCTTCCCTGCTTTGGGCAATAGAACACGGACGCGGGTCCGCAACTGCAGGGACACGTTCCGGTTCTACGCCACTCTTAACCCATGTGGTTCCCTCTGTCAAAGCTCCCAGGACCAACTAGGCTACCCCACTGGTTCTCCCTAGCTGTCCGCGGCCAGGACCAGTCCCAAGGCCATCCAGATGTCTCTGGTCCTCGCCAATCCACAGAGTGGGGGGCAGTAGCCCCTGGCACATAGTAACCATTCTCCACTCTTCCTCTCATCAGGGCAGTTCCAAACTGCCCCTGATCCTCCAACCTAGGGTCCGCACCCTCAGGCTAACCAGAAGTCACGGGCGACGCTCTCCTCCCCCTACCTCTCCTTCTGGGGTTCCGCACTCTCCTCCTATGAGAGGCAACCTCAGAACACAACTCACCCACCAGTTCAGGGCCTTGACCCTGCAACTGATCCACCAACCTGGGATCTAAACCCTCAGGTTGCACCGAGGTCAGAGGCGAGGACTCCCTCCCTCTGCACCCCCTTCCAGAGCACTGCACCCTCCCATCTGGAGTGGTGCCCGTAGAAGACAAACCGGTCAGGACACTGTTTACAGTTGTCCCTCCCTCCAGGTCAGACAACACCTGAACCTGGCTTCCCAACCCAGGGACGGAACCCTGGGGTTGAACAATTGCCCGACGAACCAGGACTTCCAGGGGAGTACATATACCCTCCCCGAGGGTGACACATAACTCATGTGTCGTGTGACAGTCTGCCTGGTGCAGTTCTCCCGACCCCTGTCCATCTGACAGTGCATGAAGATCTCCCAGGACAGAAGTGGTATCACCATGGTCATTCATTGGGGACTCAGCCCTTCTGGCTGGCCCCTGACCCACTGGTTCTTCCACTTGGGATTCTTTCCCCCTCTCACCCCTCAATCTGGACTTCCGTACCCTCCACTTAGGAGTGGCACTGCCAGACACCAGAACTGATGGAGGTCTGATTACAGACACTCCCAGTTCACCTGACACAGGGAGATATCCCTCAACGGACGGTCCAACAGGACAGACTAGGCTCCCTACCTGGTATTCCCTTAAGGAACCATCCAGTCCTGGAGACTGAGGTTGGGGCACTTAGGGACACAGCCCAGTCTCACTCCTTCTCCTGCGAGGCAGGATGTGAGGCCATACAACCTCCTCACTATAAGGAACCTAGCTGGGCTATTCTGAACCACTTCCACCACTCTGGGTTGGAAGATACCTGAATCACTCCTCTTAGGGTCACTCCCCAATGCCTCTACAGACCCTCTGGCACTCACCCAGAGGTCTGCCTCCTGTGCAAGTTCCCTAGGATCATTGAACTCACACCCCAACAGGTGTTGGCGCAACCCCGGAAAACAACGACTGAACATGTGCTCTTTGACAACCAGATTGAACAGCCCTTCAAAATCAAAATCATTTGCTGTGTTAACCATCACCCAATCGTCCAAAGCATCACAACATTCATCCACAAACTCCCCCCAAGACTGGTGAGACAGTTTCTTACTGCCCCTAAATCTCAACCTGTACCCCTCTTCCTGGGAACCAGGTACCATACTCTGGGAACTGGGAATGGGACTTCCTGCACTGGACTCCATCTTGCTGCCACCACTGAACCCCACCCTTACTAGTGAATCCAGATAATTAAAACTGCGCTCAGGGGATAATCTACCCTCCAGAGCTATTTTCTCCCTGGCGAAGGCCCTCTCAGCCTCTGCCACCCTCTCCTGCGCTAGGACCCTTTCGGCCTTTTCTCCTCCACACCCAGCTGCGCTAGCCCCGCATCCAGCTTGGCATGCTCCAACTTGAGTTTTTCCAAAGCCAGCTGATGCTCCCTTTCTTCCCTCCTATCTACCTACTCCTCTGGGGACAGGGAAAGAGATTGGGCACTACCCTGGGCACTACACCCAGCAAGGGACTCCCTATCTATGGGGTCTTCTCTGTCACTTTCTTCCTCCTCTTCAGACTCTTCCTCAGATCCAGTACTCTCTAGGCCTGCGGTCGAAACCCATTCGTTATCCTGCCACCGGAGTAGTTTTTCCTGAAGGTCTAGCTGGGTCTCTGACACACTAACTTCTATACCTTTCTTCTTACAGAACCACCTTAACTCCATCATACTGTATCTGAACAGATCAAAAACCCTAAAGGTAAGCTTCATTTTGGCAAGGCACTAATACACAGGTGCAACACAAGAGACCTAGGCGTCTGAGCTGAAGTAGGAGTACACAATTTAAAAATGACACTTTTAAGGAGAAAAGAATAATCAGGAGAAATAATCAGGAAAAATAATCCCGAAACATGTGATTCTCTAAATGCAGAGCTTGTAGTGCAACCAGCTGTTGCTGTGGTACTGCGCAAACGCAAGTCCTATCCTCACCGCTGACAACCAATGTTAGAAATGGGATTTCTGGTTGGCAAAGGCTTGCGCCAAAGCCAGGCAGAAACCACCACTCTAGTCAGGGCAAGGGAGTTACACGCTGAAGTTAACCCCTGCTCACCCCCTTGGTAGCTTGGCACGAGCAGTCAGGCTTATCCCAGAGGCAATGTGTAAAGCATTTGCGCAACACACACACACAGCAGCAACACACTAGGCACACCACAAAAGAAACTCCACACAAGGTTATATATAAAAATAGCTTTTGTATTATCCAAAACACATTAGAATAGTAATCACACAATATACACTGTGCCAACTGGCACTAGGCAATATTTACAGGGGATTATATACACATGACAGGGCCAATTGGGCCACTGTCAGAACCATCACAAAGCACAAATAGTAAATGTAGAACACAACCAGTAATTACTGGCAAAATACTGTACTCAGCATTATATCCTGCAACATAACTCACATTATGCAATCAGCATCACCTTAGGCGTAAACCACATTATGCGCCAACCTCATAGGCATAAACGCATTATGTAATAACCTCATAAGCATAAATCACATTAGGCAATAAGCATCACCAGCATAAACACATTATGCAATAACCTCATAAGCATAAATCACATTAGAGGCATAAATCATGGTGCATAAATCACATTAGGGCCTGGCGCCCTAACAACCTAACACTGACCCCCTGGTCAACTGGCCTTCTCTCTGTGGCTCAAATGCCCTATGTCCAAAATGTCAAGGCTTGGCTGCCAATGCAGCAACATAACAGGGCGCGCACTGCGCTGGGGCAGGGCAGGAGTGTATCTCACTCCTTTCTTCTCAAAACGAAATGCCCCCAAGGAAAAGAATGGGGCTGGCACTATTGTGCCTCCTGGGTCCCCACTGGGACTCTCTAAAACAAATGTGCCCCAACGTTGCAGCTGCCCGCGCTCTCGCGGTGCAGCTGTGTCAAGCAATAGGGGCACTGGCCACAACTGAGCAAGTTGGAGCCCCACTCTGGGGCTCTAGAACACAAGATTGCCCCCTTGGTACAGCTACCCGCAACGGCGGCGCAGCTGAAAAAAAAAAAGTAAACAAGCACTGGCACTCTTTGTGCCTGGGTAGCCCCGTTTCACTGGGCTCCTCCTTGTGCCTCCTTAGCAAATGAGGACACTGGCACCCACTGTGCCCGAGGAGCACCAACATGGCTCCACACTTCGGCCCCAACGTTGCGCAAGTAAAGCCCCACTCAACGGGGCGGCTCTGCTGGACTCCTCCAACGCGGCGGGGGCAGGCACCGACAATGTGCCTCGGTCTCTCCCCTCTGCAGCCACCAGAATTCCTTCACACGCGGGGCTCTCTCCTGCAAGGGCGGACTCAGGCCCTCCACCGGTGTCACGCCTGCTGCGCGGACGCCGCTCAAGGCACCCGTGGGGCTCCCTGGTAGCCCCCCTCACCGGGGCTCTTCTTTACTGCTCGCCAGTGCGGGGTGGGCTCCCGCCTGGCTTCTACCACACGCGGGGCTCTCACCGTCTCTCGGGAGCCCCGCTCACCCTCGGCCGCACCTCCCTTTGCTTCCGGCTGGCGTCTGGGCCCCGCCCACAGTCAGACGGACTCTGCCTGGCTTCCGGGTCGGCCGCGTTGTCCTCTCTCCGGGTTGCGGTGGAGATTCTTAGCAGCAAAACGCGGGGTGGGCTCCCGCTTTAAATAAAGACCATTGCGGGGTGGGCACCCACTTCCTTCAGATCTGGGCGGCTCCTCCGTGCGGCGGCAATACGGGGTGGGCACCCGCAAAACTAAAGGTAAATGCGGGTGGGCACCCGCCTACAAACACCATCAATTCGGGGTGGGCACCCACTTCCAAAGTGGCACAGGGGGGAATCCCACACGCTGGGATTCCCTTGCAGCCTCACGCTGCCGACGCCAGCTCTTCTCCTCTGCTGGCAATTTAAATATAGCACTCACGAGGCGCTAGGAGCCACAGCTCCAGCAGCAAAGTTTTTAGGGACACAAGGCTGGGCCCAGGCAGGCCAGCTCACAGGGCCTCCAGCAGGGAGGTAGCCCCTTGTGGCGGTTCCTCCTGGAGCCCAGCAGCAGCAGGTCCCCTCAGCACCAGGAAGCACACTTTCATTGGGTCACAGCCCCTATATTTATATTACATCTTGGCTTTGTCTGCCCTGGCACAGGGCTTAGGGGAACGAGCCAAAACTGGTTCAGGGGGGAATTGGAGCACTTTGTTTACAAGGCTCCTCTTCCCCTTTGTCAGGTGGGGGCTCATCATCAGACACACCACAGGGGGGCGGAGCCAGCATTCACTAGGGCAGGCACAATCCTATTCAGGGTCAGGGGACTACTCCTCCCACTACTCCAAATGCAGATGCCCTACTCAGCCTAGCGCTGACTCACCCTGCCCCTCCTGGACCACTGCCTGAGGCTCAATGGTAATAAAACGGAGGTGATGATCATGGGCAAGACCCTGACCATATGGTCACCAGCATGATGGCCTGAAATGTTGGGCAATTTTCCCTCCCCAAAATCTGAAGTAAAGAACCTTGGAGTATGGTTCGATTCTGATCTAACGTTCGACAACCAAATCCGGAAAGTGGCAGGAAAATGCTATTGGACCATGAAAACTCTAAGAAAGATCCTGGACCTGCTGCCGGCCAAGATGAGGAAAACCATAGTACATGCTGTGGTTACCTCGCAAATGGATTATGGGAATGTTCTGTACCTAGGTGCCACAAAGAAGGGGTTATTAAAACTCCAACAGGTACAAAATGCGGCGGCGCGTTTGGTTCTTAGCTTGCCAAGAAGAGCCTCCACAAAGAAAGCACTAGCAGAATTACACTGGCTGCCAGTAGAGAAACGAATAGTGTTCAAAGCAATGTGCTATGGTCACCGCATACTGTAAAAAAAAGGCCCAAGATACCTGCATACTTTGTTAACCCAGTACTGCCCTGGATGGAATTTAAGATCCAGGGATAGGGCATTAGTGACAATACCCAGAATTTTCAAAGCCAGAATGGGGGCTCGCTCCTTTAGATATCAAGCGGCAAAGTTTGGGAACTCCCTCCCAATTGACTTAAGAGTCGAACAATGCGAAACTAAATTTCGCAAACAACTGAAGACCTGGCTCTTTTCGACAGCGTAGTAAATTAGTGAGATAGGGTGTATATGTGCCACAGCCTCCCATATCTTTTCAGAATGCTGTCTAGAGCGCGGGGACACACCGGTGGTGTAACCAGGCGCTCTACAAATGGCTAAACTAAACTAAACTAAACACACCTCACCAGCCCCTGTCACTCCAAAGCCAGACATGCAATTCACATCAGGCAGGCAGACACATAGCACACAGAAATGCCAACTTCTAAAAGTGGCATTTCTAAAATAGTTATAATAAATCTGCGCACACCATTGCGTAGCATTTATTATCACTATTCCAAATATACCAAACTTGACCACGCTGCGCCTCTCATATCAGGAATTACCACTGAAACACTTATCAGGGAATCCCCAATGCATTCCTATGAGAGGGCAGCCTCAGAGTAGTGAGAAACCAAAATGGTTGTTTGTCACTACCAGGACATATCACACACTTAAGGTACATGTCCTACCTTTCACCTACAATGCACCCTGCCCATAGGGCTAGCTAGGGCCTACCTTAGGGGTGACTGACATATAGTAAAAGGGGGGTCACAGACAAGGCACACACTTTAGGTGCCACGTCACAGCTGCAGTAACACTGCGCGCACAGGCCCTGCAATGGCAGAGGCCTGAGATAGGTTTGAAAGGCTACTTTGGTGGGTGGCACAATCAGCGCTGCAAGCCCACCAGTAGCATTTAATCTACCAGCCCTGGGTATATGAGATACCACTTTACAAGGGACTGACAGTTAAATTAAATAGGCCAAACAGGTGTAGGCCAATCTTAGCAGATTTATCACAGAGAGCACACACACTTTACACTGGACAGCAGTGCTAAAGTGCCCAGAGTCCTAAAACCACCAACACCATGTCAGAAAAAAGGCTAGGAGAAAGGCAAAATGTTTAGGGATGACCCTGCAAAAAGGGCCAAGTCCAACACACTGCAACCATGATATACCTGTAAGCCCCATCTCTTTGTAAGGGGCTGCAGTGGTCCAAGTAAACACACGCTAGTGGTTTATCAGATATTAATAATGGTGTCTGCGCTGGACGTGTTACGGTGGAACCGTTCATCTGCTGGCAGATGTTGCATTTCAAGACATAGGGGCATATGTACAATGAGTTAACGGCGCACTAGCGGCACTTTTCTGCCGCTAATGCAGCGATATTTTTATCGCCCTATTAACAAGCTGTCGCTAACAGCCGTTAGCGGCAGCTTTCTAGCGATACCTGCCGCTTTCAGCATCGCCACCCATGTTAGCGATAACCATCGCTAATGACATGCAAGATAGGCGTTCCTGTGCAAAAACGCATGCTAACCCCACTTCACGATATTTACAATGATCGCCCGGACCCGCAATACGTTAAAAAAACAGCCGCTAAAGCCCGTTAGCGGCTGGGACTTAAGACCAGAAAAAAGCTGGTCTTAAAAATGGAGATAACCCTTGGGGCCTCATTTCAGCAGGTTTTGTTGCTGGACTGCGCTGCAAGCAATGTTGCTGCGCTGCCCTGCGATTAAACTACAGGGCAGGACTGCGCACCATCAATAAGATAGTGCGCATTCCTGGGCCTCACTCATGAAAAGTGTTGCAGCGCTGCGGCAAGACAGTGTTGCAACACTTTTCACTATCCCATTCTTGCGACACCACGGATGCGCTGTATTTACTGGACAGCGCTCCATGACGCAAGTAATGATAGATACGTCTGGAATCCTGATGCATCTGTCTGTGCTAAAGTCACCCATTGCTGCAGTCACGTCACAACCATGACACAACTCCAGCAATGCATGGGGCCAGCCTATTCCTGTGGCACTGTGTCATCCTTACGCCTGCCATCATACAGGTGTAAGGTACTGACGCAGTGCCGTTCTTGAAGGGTGCCCAGGTGTCGGCGCAGTTGGAGATCCATCGGTGGCGGTTGCGCGCTGCGGTGTCATTGTCTGTAAGCGTTGGTGGAGTGGTGGTGCTGAGGGAGTTGACGAGACATACTTCGGTGGCCTTGATCCAGCTGCGAGGAGGGCGATGATGGCGGTTGTGTATGGTGGGCATGGTGAAGCCGTGATGTATACAATGATGGTCGGTCAAGGAGAGTCCGGTGGTGTGGCTGTTGTTGAAGGTCCCGATGGCGGAGGAGACGTGCTCGACCGTGTGTCCTGCTATGTGGCTTGCTACGGTGACTAGCTGCTTGAGTTTGATGTTGGGGAGCTACCCCAGGAGGGGGTAGTGTTCTGGTCACTGGGGTTGTCTAGGTGGAACTTGAGTTCGCCGAGTAGGATGTCGTCAGTGGATGGGAGAGCCTGGTGTGTAATGAGGTCTACAGTGGTATCGGAGAATGGGTGTCCATGGCCCGGGGGGCCTGCAGATGAGGGTGCTGCAGAGGATGGGGTTGGGGTTGGTCCGGATCTGGAAGTTGAGGTGTTCCATGGTCACCGTTGGGTCATTAGAGTGCGTGGTCAGTCGGAGTGTGCTTCTGTAGGTGATGGCAATGCCTCCTTCTGGACGGGCGGGGTGGTCCTTGCGAGTGATTTAGTAGTCGTCAGTGATGGCGATGGCGATGTCCGGAGCAGATGTTGGTCCTGGCAGGCGATGTGGCGTCCAGGGTTGATGGCGAGGTGGGTGCTGGTGCCGTAGGGGTGGAGGGTCCGAGAGGAAGGGTCGTTGGTGCTGAGCGCGGTCCAGGGGCAGACAGACGCAGACGGGCTTGCCTATGGCTTGCCTTTGGTATGGGAGACGTCCTGTTATGTTTCGTATAGAGGCCCTAATATAGACACGTTCATATACGCCGTATATGGTCATAATCGTATATGCTCTATTATGGTCATGATCGTATATAACCCTGGGCGTAGTTCGCGTAGTAGCGCTACGCGTTGCTACGCGAAGTGCACTTCGCACTACGCGAGCTACGCGTAGCACTACGCGAACTGCATAGTGCGGTAGGAAATGCTGTTCGCAATGATTGCACAGTGCCGGATGCTTGTCCGCACTGTGCAATCATTGCCAACGGCATCTTGCACAGTGCAAGCAGTTGTTTTCTGCCGCTCGAGTAGATTTGTACTCGAGCAGCAGTTTTCTCAATGCGGACTGGTAGTTTCTCATCGCGAGCGGTCGCGAGCATACGCGACCACTCGCAATGAGAAACCTGACCTCCCCGCGTTGAGAATCTCGCCGGGAGGTTTATTTTCCACGTTCGCGATCGGCAACTTGATGTTGCTGATCGCGAACGAGGAAAAAGTCTCGCCGGGATGTCATTTTGCTCGCTCGCGGTCGCCAACTTGACGTTGAGGACCGCGAGCAAGCAAAAAATGCCCGCTGCGCTACGCGTTTTTGCACTGTGCTATGTGCAATTTGCGTAGCGCGTAGTTGTGCAAACTACGCAAGCGTAGCGTAGTTTTCCGCCCAGGCCTAATCGTATATGCCCTATTATGGTCATTATCGTCTATGCCCTATTATAGTCATGATCTCCTATGCCCTAATATAGGCATGATCTTTCACCTACATTAGTTCCCTACAGTACACAACGAACTCTGAGGGTTGAACATTATCTAGTCTGTGATTAGAACACAGCAGGGTTTTTCCCGAACACAGGCCTACAATGTACTCATAAATTATGCATGAGCATTCACCAGCTACATCTCCCGCATAATATGTATGTACAAAGTTCACTCCTGACGTCTTCCTCATGTCTAACAAAGACCAATACAAACCATACTGAGGGACGAGACACTTTAGGGTATAAATACACCACATCTTGCCACGGTAAGATAGAGGGAACCAAGACTTCCATGTTGACACACAGACCAGAGACGCTGAGGCTCCTTCATGCAGTCGCTCCAGCTGACAGTGGTCTAACACAGCCCTTGCGGGGTGTCCAACTTGAGACCAGGACAGGGTCCCACACTCTCTCTATTCAAGTAATGGGGTTCGACTAAATCCTAGAAGGATTCTTGGCTCCTAGGCTTTTAGACCTACACACATGCTAGGTACACTTAGGTACATCTAGTTAGGATTCGTAGGAGTACGCGCACTTTTATAATGCTTTTTATATTCATGTATGTATTCATGATTTTTACAATATGGTAGAACTGTACTATCCTTTCACTTTTATCGTACTGCTGATAATATATCTCTGCTATTGTCTGCTGGTTGCTGCAGCACATATATTCTACACCAGAATAACAACTGTTCAATAAATACTTATTGAAACGCCCAGACTGTTTATTCTGTGTAACTCTCTGAGACAAACCGAATAAGTAAGCACGAGTGACTGAGCGAAAAGTAGTACATTGTTTCCACGATTCTGAGGGATCAGGGTGGTCATGATCTAAGGTTGCCAGAAACTAATCTCTCCCCGATAAGAGGAGATTCTAGTGGCACTGTGAGCTAGCTACTGCAAATCCGCTTAACATACACCGTGGGGGTGCACAGAATCTGTCTACCACCAATCACACAGTTTATGTTATCCAAACGCGCAGGTCCTGCATGGGTACTATAGGAACTACACGACATGGCGCCACCAACGTTGGTTGGGTACTTATTTAACAGTAGAATCTGAGTAGTTCAGTTGTGCTATTCTCAGAGAACCTACTCACAAAACCCCAGAGACGTCTGGAGTGGGTTGGCACAAAATACGCCGCAGCTGAGTAGTACAAAAATACTATTTATTGGCTGTTGGTTATTCAAGCTTGAAAGGACATAGGGTTCCTAAAAATTGTGCATAACACCTTATCTTAGTTCCCTTGGAACACTTCTTCCTCTAAACATGTCTGATACCGAGGTAAGGGCAGAGAGAGTTGAACTAAATTTTTCAGACGAAGAGAAGATCCTGCGAATGCAATACAGATTGCACCAAAATTCAGAAGGACAGTCACCCTAAGACTAATAGAAAATGGTTCACAAGCTAGGGGTGGCGTGGTTGTTTTCGTGATTGAGGCACACGAATCAAACAAAACAGAGGTATTCTATTCATGGGTTACATTCCCAGCAGCAAATGCTATAACAAATACATTTCACTACTATATAGAAGGAGATGCACCACCGGAATATTGTCCGTTTGAGGACATAGAGATTCCACTCATTTACCAGGAACATTATTACTGGTTTAATGGCGCCCTACCCCACGTGCAAGGAAGAGTAAGGTTAGGCCCACTCGGAGGAGAAGGAGCCACATGGCCAATATTAACGGCCTACACACCACATCCTGACATTGACACAATGCCACCAGGAGACTTACTCGTACAACACAAAGATTTAATTAAAACATACAGAAACCTGACACAATTTGTCATGAGGACTTTAACAATCCAACCTGCACCAGGTGCAGCAAATAGTATTCCAGCTCAGGGTACAGGAAATAAAATTACTCCACAAACATTACACGCGGTAATGGACAAAATGCCCGCAAAACGCGAACAAATACCATTCTGGATAGCTGAGAAAATAACTCAGCTTGAGGCAGTATTCCCAAATACTACCACTTGTGATAAACACAGTATACTAACAATCTGCTTGCCCATGGGGATCACACCACAGATAGAGGACTGCACCTCTTGGGGTACAGTCTTTGCTGCCATATATACCAGAACGCATGGTATCCCGTCATTAGCAGTAGTACCTGATGTATTGAGACAGATACAAAATGAGTACGGAGCAGAGCCTGCCCTTAACTTAGGGATGAAGTTACTAGGGGGCACATTACGATACCCGGCGTAAATAAATCCGCCAGGCATGGAAGCGGCAAAAATCCGCCCGCACACACCGCCTGAACACCGACCACGCCATTATGATTACACAAACCGAAAACCGCCATCGGCGGAAAAATCACACAAAATACCGCCCGCCATCGTCCGAGTCGGAGTCAAACCGCCCGCCACGGACGGAAACACGCACGACAACACAAAACCGCCCGCCCACACAGCCGACACACCGCACGTGAAATTACGATCGCACCGCCATGAGCGCGGAAAAACCACAAATATACCGCCCGCCAGCGCAAACAACGCCGATGAGAATCGACACGGCAGAAGCCATGGCGCCAACGTACCTGCACAGAAACCATCCGCACACAAAACCAATAGCACACAACATGGCCAACAAGTCCACACAGCAAGGCACGCACAAATACACAAGCACAGTACACATCCCGAAAACACCCCCCGGACAAACAAAAAATACAAAGGCCAGAACCCCAGACACAACACACCTGAAGACAACAGACCATGAGGACACACCCACATAGGTGAGTACAAAAGCAGCACTCCCACAGACCACAACCCCTTGCTACATTGCAAACCAGAGAGGAGAGGAGAGGACACAGTGACACA
Organism: Calotriton arnoldi; assembly: GCA_963921515.1. Taxonomy (NCBI): domain Eukaryota; kingdom Metazoa; phylum Chordata; class Amphibia; order Caudata; family Salamandridae; genus Calotriton; species Calotriton arnoldi. Next base: position 123,504 of record CAWUFW010020118.1, read on the forward strand.
GCAAGGACAGCAGCACACCACAGAAACGCACACATCACTACCACCACCACCACCACCACCACCACCACCACCACCAAACACCACCACCACCACCACCACCACCACCACCACCACACCCCGGCACCACAAACCCCCTGCACATTACACAACACACACCGCACCAGCACCACAAACACCATGGCACCACAAAGGATGCCCAAGTTCACGCCCATGGAGCTGACGGTCATGGTCGACGAGATCATCAAGGTGTACCCACAAATCTATGGGAACATGGTCCAGCACACACCACTAGCCACCAGAAACAGAATGTGGAACCGGATCGTAGACCAGGTCAATGCAGTCGGGACCCTGCCCAGGAACAGAGTCGAGATTAACAAACGTTGGAATGACGTCAAGAGCCTGGTCAAGAAGAAGGAGGGCAAAAACAGAGAGCTGGCTGCCGTCACTGGCGGAGGGAATCCCGCGCTCTTTAAGACCTTCAAAGCGTGGGAGGAGAAGGTGCGAGTCGTAATACATCCGGAGATCCTCGCCGGATTAGCAGGGGGAGTGGAGGCTGGTAAGTACAAACTAATGTATACCAGCACACCGCTATGTACTCACATGCGCAACTACCATGCCACAGCTCCCAGGGACAAACACCCCCATGTCCAGCACACAATACACAACACATCACACACACATGCAACAGACACTACCACACACAGCCCAAACCGAACAACTGTAACATACGTGGGGACATGTGTACACTAAGCCAGCCACGTAACCACCAACAGGTCCCCAAATATGCCAGAAGCGCCACAACGAGCACCCACCACACCCATGTGTCCGCCACAGCTGCACTAACCGACAAGAAACAGGTAAGTGGCAGGAACACAAAGTGCAGTGGGTGGGACGGTGGACAGCCCAAGTACAACACACACCAGGCCCCAGTCCCACAGCACAGCAAGGAGGAGCATCCCCCACACCCCACAGCCACGTGTCAGCCACCGCAGTGCACAACGACAGCCAAAAGGCAGACATCACGGTCCACAGCAATCGGTGTCAGTGGGTGTCCAGCCACCCCCACGACCCACAACACCCCCCACCCCCACAGACCTGCAACATGGAGCACCCCCGCTTAGAGCCATGTGGCATCCAGTACAGTGCACGCACGAACAACTTGCAGGTGGGAAACTGGACAGGGCTGGATTACTGGAGGCATGAGGACCATAACACCACCAACACATGGGACATGTCACGTAGCAGACGAACACGCAGCACCGCCCACCGTCACGAACAAGTGAACAATGTGCACACGGACATGAACAACAGACTCACACCCCACATGACCCATCACAGACATAGCAACACCCAAGGAGCCACGTCTGCATGCACAAGCCACACTGAATATAGTCCCACACGGCAGCCACTGTGCAACTCATCACACACAACCGAAACACCATTGAAGTCCTGTCCATGTAGCCCCTACTGCCTGTCAACCACACACCCCACAACTACGCCTATGTAAGACAAACAACACTAGACGCAACAGAGCGGAACAACAGAAATGCACACGAACACCACTGAACCCATCAAACTCACAGACACACCATGCACATACAACATACCATCCATCCCATCCGTCAGCCCCAGTCTCATGAAAGGCATGTCATCCGCACAGCTGCCACACATACAGCAGTCACGCTAAGACACATGCCCATGACCAACCATGTGCCAGAAGTCAATTAAGCGCACGACACACTGTGAGCAACAACACACAACATGGGCCACACCCCCCGAGCACTGCAGTGATGCACATGGCACAGGGCAGCACGCACACCAAGGAGATGGGACAACTGCAATACGTTGGCTGGCACACAACTATCACTCACTCATAACGATGCGTCCAATGCCATGTCCAGTAATCACAACAGACAGCAAATATGCAGGGCATGTCAGGCATGCACACACCTCAGACCATGCACTGTCATGCTGCCACAACACATGTCACGTTCGGCACCCATGGCTCACAGCATGTACCCCAAAAGCATATCCCCTCCCAAATGCGAATCTGGGGCATGGCCCCCATGTTGCCATATGCGTTCCTAAGCGTTCCATTTGAACCCCAAAAGCATATCCCCTCCCAAATGCGAATCTGGGGCATGGCCTCCATGTTGCCATATGCGTTCCTAAGCGTTCCATTTGAACCCCAAAAGCATATCCCCTCCCAAATGCGAATCTGGGGCATGGCCCCCATGTTGCCATATGCGTTCCTAAGCGTTCCATTTGAACCCCAAAAGCATTTCCCCTCCCAAATGCGAATCTGGGGCATGGCCCCCATGTTGCCATATGCGTTCCTAAGCATTCCATTTGAACACCAAAAGCATTTCCCCTCCCAAATGCGAATCTGGGGCATGGCCCCCATGTTGCCATATGCGTTCCTAAGCGTTCCATATGAACCCCAAAAGCAAAGTACAAACCAGACCCAGGATGGGCCAGGAGCCCGCATACACCAGAGTCACAATGAGTAGGGGCACAGCAACACACCCATCGGCATGGCCAATCCGTCCCATGCCACATGTGCACAGCACACAGTCCCATTGCCTAGCACACACAACTACAGATGCCACAGCCACACACTCGCCTCCGGGAAACCCATGTACGAGATTGCACGAACTGCCAATGTCAGACGACAAATACATACTTCGCCAGGTGCAACACAATAACAAATCTCATTCTCTCCACAGGTGACGAACTGCCGGATGCTGGGGATGGAGACAGCAGCCAGCACAGCCAGCCCACAAGCCCCCAACGAGGACACACGGATCTGGAGGATCTGTCCTCCTCTTCGGACACGGACCACCAAGCTGGCCCATCTGGCGTGGCAGGGCCCAGCCGCTCCCCAGGACCCCTCCTACCCACCAACCCATCATCCAGGGATGCTGAACAGTCCCAGCCCCCTGCTGCCACTGTCGTTGCGGCCACACCCACGGTCATTGCGGCCACTACCACTGCCGCAACCGCCACCATCGCCGCACCGACCACCACCGCCACCACCACCACCACGTCTTCGCTGGCACCAGCCCCAGTGCAGGTGGTGGCCCGGCCGACTGGATCCACCCTGGGAGCCACAGCGAGGACCGTGGTGTGCAATGTGGCTAGTGGGCAGGCCGGTGGCAGCAGGACTGGTAGGAGGAGCAGGGTCAGGGAAACGCCAGCCTCCCCTGGGAGCCATGCCCTGCCTCAAATGGCCAGAGTCCTTGGGGCCTATGAAGAGGCCCAAGGACAATGGGCCAGGTCTGCTACAGACACGCGGGAGGTGCTGGGGGTGCTGAGGTCCATGGACGCCCATATGGGCCAATTCGTGTCCCGTATGGACCAACTCGTGGACCTCATGGGCCAGCTGGTGGTGGCGGTGGGGTCACAGGCAAGGCCAGCAACACCACCTCCGCCACCACCTGCTAGGGCGCAGGGTCGGGCAGCAGTGTCCACTTCCCCTGCGTCCACAGCCAGTGAGCACACCTCACCCACCACCAGCAGGTCGCCACCACACACCCCCTCCCAAACGTGGAAGGGGCCGTCCGAAGAGGAAACAGATCTCCCGGGAGGACTTCGCACGCTCCAGTCGCAAGTGAGGCAGCCAGCCAGCCTTCCGCCAGCCTTCCTTGACCAGCCACTGCATTGACTTGCTCTACGATCCCACTCCACACAGCCAGCTGGATGGCATGTGTGTGTTGGACTATGGACATAGAACCAGTGGGTACACCCTGAGCTTCACGCAGCCATGACCGACAGCTCATTGTCACTGCACGCACCACTTTTGTCATCACCTTACACACAATCACATGTCACAGTTTGGAATAAATGCACCTTTTTCACTAACTGCTGTTTGTGCCCTGTGTTTTATTTGTACGGAATACAACGGCCACCTTGGGCGGAAAGGCACCTGATGCGTGGCATGGCAATGGAATCCGGAGGGCCTGTAGGGACCTAGGGGTGGGAGACAGAACAGGAGCACATTCAATGAGTGTGTCACACACCCATCACACAGTACATGTCAACAACTACAAGCAATGTACACACATCGCACAGAGCAATAGGGCACAATGCCACAGCCACCAACAGTGGCATACTACCCTGGCCATGGAGCGTTGACACACTGCACGCAGTGAACATACGGCCACCCTGACACAGCACACACACACCTGCACAGATACAGACACATCATCCGTCGTACATGGACACTCACCGTCAAGTGAAGTAGCGGGCGATGAGCTGCTGGCGCACATTCCCAGCTTCCTCCTCTCCGCTGTCCACCTCACTCGAGCTGTCCTGGTCTGCGGGCTGGGGCCCTGGTTGATCTCCGTCATCCACAATGAGGGGATCTGCTTCCGAATGGCCAGATTGTGCAGATTGCAGCACGCCACCACTATCTGGCACACCTTCTGTGGGGAGTACGCCAGTGCACCCCGGTGCGGTCCAGGCACCTGAACCTGGACTTGAGGAGGCCAAAGGTACGCTCGACCACACGTCTGGTCCTCCCATGTGCCTCATTGTATCGATCGTCTGCTGGGGTGCGAGGATTCCTCAATGGACTGAGCAGCCATGCCCCATTCGGATACGCAGAGTCACCTGGGTGTGAGGGACACAGAGAACCGTTGCTATTCCAACTGGACAGGGGACAGCATCGCACAACCAGCACGCTACACCACTCCACATACTCACCGACAATACAGCCACGATCCTGTTGCAGATTGGCCATCAGTCGTGGCAAGATGCTGTTGCGCATTATGTGTGCGTCATGTGCCGAGCCTGGAAACTTGGCACACACGTGGGTGATCACCATGTCCGCAAGGCACACCACTTGCACATTCAGGGAGTGCGTGTGCTTCCTGTTGCGGTACAGGTGCTCAGTGGCCTGTGGTGGAACAAGGCCAACATGTGTGCAGTCAATGGCTCCCACGACGTGTGGGATTCTGCCAAGGGCATAGAATGCACCCTTCACTGCCGCCAATTCACGAGCCCTGGGGAATCTGATGTACCTGTTTCGGTACAGCATCATGGCTGCCAGTACATCCCTCAGCACCTTGCTGAACATGGGCTGGGACATCCCTCCTCCACTGCCCACTGTGTGCTGGAATGACCCAGTGGCGAAGAAATGCATGGCGGCCATCACCTTAGCCGTGGGGGTGACAGCAGTCGGATACACCCTGCGGGGACGGAGATGGGGCTCTAACATGGCACACAGTCGATGCAGGGTTGGCCTGTCCAGCCGAAACTTCCTGATTACCTCTGTATCGTCCATGTCCGCCAGCAATTGGTATGGGCGGTCAATGTTCGGTCTCCGCCTGGGTTAAATGGCAGAGGACACATGTCAAAGCAACACGGCACATAGCAATTTCGCATACACATCACTGACATGACTGAGCAAGCACATGAGCCACAGCCCAGCTGTCAAGCTGGGACGGCACGGCCACAATACACTTACACAGGTCTCCCAACAATGGCAATGGCAAGTGAGACATACCACTGCCATGTGCATGCACATGGGGATCTAGGCCCCAATGACTTGCGGGGCGTGCTGATGGGGACTGACTGCATATTCGTCAAGCGGCAACGCCACGGCAACATGAGTGTCTGCTGAGCATGGAACTGCTTCCGAGGCTGGATGAGTATGGCACACGACGACGATGATGTGGGCACGGGCTGAGCGGCCAATACAAGTGGGACCTGTGGCACGAGGGGATATGAGACAGTAGTAGGTGTCAGCACTGCACCCTATGTACAGCACTGTACGGATCACAGCTCCCGAAACATTGACTGGTGTCCACATTGACAGCCCCATGCCAAGACGGCTGTGTGCTTGCAGTCACACGTCACAGGTGAGAGGTTACATTGCACGTGCCAGGTGTCAGACGTACATAGTGGGAGCTGGCATGTGTGTGCATGTGTCTCCTGTTCAGGATCCACCAGATGGGCGCTGACTCTGTACTGACCATTGGACACAGCATGTTCCGTGGAAGGCTTGTGTGTGTGGGATGGTGGCACTGGATGTGCCTCCGTTGGGTGGGGGCCATGCACAGGGCGGGTACGTCGATGATTGCGCATTGTTGGTCACGGTGGGTGCACCAACTAAGATGTGTTGCCCTGTGTTCAATTCCTATGTCCGCATGATGATGGACTGTGGATGTGAGCAGACTACACATTGGTCGATGTGCTGTCTATATGCATGTGCCTTCACACCAGGCACAGCTGCCCCTGCACATGTGACCCCTGCTGGACTCGCTGCTGGGTCTGTGGAGCTGATGCACCTTCTGCGCGTGGGGCGGACAGCTCTCCTCACTTCCCTCATTGCGCATGTCATGTCTTTGCCGCAGGTGACATGGATCATGGAGGGCCCACATGTACGCGTGGGTAGGCTACACATGATTGTTCACTGGTCGCCACCCCCAGTCAGTGTTTCGAATGGGAAGGTTGTCGTGCTGGTGGTATGTTCGATGTGGCGGATGGGCGGGCCTAGGTGCGGGCTTACATTCCGGACATGGGGGGTAGTTGGATTGGCGACTAGTTGCAGTACACACGGGACACGTCTCTTCCTTTCCACATCTGGGTCATCCCTTGTACTAACTGACAGTGATACAGTCATCTTCGCCCCAGCCCTCATGTCCTCCCTCGCCCCCCAATATGCATGCTCAGCTGCGAGGCTAGCGCTTGCACAGGCAGCCCCAAGCTCGCACCAGAGAGGGCAAGGAGTGTATGTGTGGGTCCAGTTGCACGAGTGGGCTGTCTCAGGGTATGATGTGTGGCGGGACGCCGTCCACCTGCGTGGTGCCCCAAATGGAGACCCGGCCTGCATGGACTATGCATCACAGTCTTCGCCTTCCGGATCCGCCACCTGCGACACCCAGTGGCTGTGGCTGCCCTTGCGGCCAGGCCGCGTCCGTCTGTGGCTGATGGCCCACACATTCACTCTTTGGCCTCTCTGGGAAGGGCTCGGGGGTGGTGGCGCACGCGCTTGCACTTAGTCGCAATGGCATGTGGCGTGGTTGGTATGATGGGCAATGGATGGGATGGTGCGAGCCACCTCCCGTGACGTCAGTGCTGCTCGTGCTGTGGTGCGTCCCCCTACACTTCCATCTGACTTGTGCCATGCTAGACGTTGAGGTTCTATTGCCTGCGTGATATGACCAGGAGGAGCGCGAGGAGACCTCTCACACACCATGCTCCACTGCCATCCCGTGCCCTGTATCGCCTGTGCGGATTGACTATGTTGGGGTTACACCTGGTCGACTGGGGCTGTGTGTGCCTTGTCAAGGGGCATGGCGGGCGCACAACAGGATCCAGCTTGTCCACAGAGGGTGGGCTGAGGTGCGCCTGGTACCGCTTTGTACGTGTGCCCGGCTGCTGTGCACACACGTGTTCACTCCCCCCCGACAGGTGTCCTCTCACAATGCCCAGGGAAGCGTTGGTGTACTGTTCATGACCCCTCCCAACACGGCGTGCTCCAACTTGGCATGTGCGCATCTACCCGTTGCACCCACCCACCTGAGCACTGCGTCCATTCGACTTCACACGACACATGTGTGTCTTCCACAGTAGTGCTACTCATTTGCGTTGACATCCAATACCAGTGGACTACATGGTCATGTCACGACTGCCGTGTACTTCACATACTCTCATCCTCTCTCATTCGTACTTGTGAAATGAGTCAGCGGAGACAGTTTTGGTTTCAAACATTATATTGAGTCTTCTGTCCTCTGTGATGCAGTATAGTGGACACTACTGGCAGCGGAATACATGTTGAGGATATACTGAGCATGATTACAAATGGGATAGGGTGTAGGGTTACATGTGATTAGCTGTTGCATGTGGGATGTGGGCTTCAGAGTTACATCTGCTTGGCCAAGGCTGTGCTAATGTACATTTACGTATAGCTGCGGAGCTGCGGACTTTGACACAGACGGTATACATGTAGCCTACCAGACCGCTCGGCATCATGGGCACAGTCCATCTCAGTTCCATGTGACAGGTTTGCTGCGGTTGTTCCTCATGCACGCGTGCATGTGAGATGACATCAGGGCATGTGCTTGCGTGCATGCAGCGGCGTGCCACTTGTTGTTGCACTGTGGTGGTTACTGGACATGTCACAGTCACTGGGGTCGTGTTGTTGTTGTATGCACTTGTCGTCCATGCAAAGGTCCTGGTATGGGATTCCCGGGCGGGGGTGGGAGGGGTGCAGCACCCACAGACTCCAGGCGACCTATTCATGTCCACTGAGCGGTGTGTGTGTCCATGGGCGCTGGATCCATGTCGTGTCCTGGTTGTTCGTGCAGTTCCGTCCATGTGGGTGCGATACACAGAGCCCATGCCACTGCCTCCCACGATGCATGCGGTGTTCCTGGATGTGATGGGGAACAGTGTGCATGTCCCGGTCATATCCGATGTCATGGCGATGTCGTTGATGGTGTGGTTACAGTTGCCGGTCGTTTGGTATGGCTGTTGTGGTGGTGACTGGCCAGTCCGTGCGGAAGCTGAGCATGGGTGCGGGGTTGGACTTCATAGGTCACTCGGGGAACCTGCGTTGTGGTCCGACGTATTTACAGGTTGTCAGGTATGCGATGCCGTCCAGCAGGGCTTCCATGTCATTGGTGGTGTACATGTTTGCCAGCCAATGAAGCGGATGGTGGCTCTCAAGGTGTTGTTCGTAAGTTGTCCCTTGGAGGACCATGATGGGGCATGCTGGGTGACATTCGATGTAGCTGTTCTCGATGATCCGTCGTGTGGAGGCACAGTGGTCCCATTTCAGTGCGGGTGCGATGTTGGCCACATACGCCATGCCCCCATAGGCAGAGCAGGCCCTGTCGTGTGCGTCCAGAGGGAGGAGTAGTGGTAGCAGGTCCGCCTTCAGACATGCCGGGTTGGAGAGGCATATCTCGACGGGATGCTGGTAGGGACACCTCCGACAGTAGAAGACGGGCATGACGCAGCTGAACAATGTGATGCGGTAAGTCAGTCGGTAACTTACGTTCAGCAGGGACAGGAGATCGCATCCCAATGTATGTATCGTGTTGGTTTTGTACAGCTTGAGCTGTTCGGCGTAGTTGGGTAGGTGTGTTGCGGTTGCCATTTCGCAGCGGTTCGTTGAGATGGCGTGCTCCGGCTGTGTGTGCAGTCTGCAATGTGCACGCTCCGGGGTTGCTGTGAGCTCTGTGTAGTCGTAGGGAGACAGGACTTGTGTTCTGTTGGCTTGTTTGGAGGACACGGGCCCTCTTCCCACATGCTTCTCAGACAGTTCAAGGTCAGTGCTGTGTGACTCCTTCCAATTAACTTGCATGTGGCCGACATGGGGAGTGTTTTCTTCTTTCTTCCCCGTCCGTTGTGTGCTTCTGTGATATGCGCTATCTGCCCTGTGGTCGGTCTCCTCGGCATGCCTGTGTTGGTCTATTCTTGGACAATGGCTGTATTCACCGGCTTCTGTCGTAGGGCTGTGGTTTCGGAGTTGGAATGGAAGGTCATTCAGTGCTGTCTGCTCTCCCTTGTGTGGGCGGCAGGCTGCCTTTCCTCTCTGCGTTGGGCCTTGTGTGTGGATGTTATTCTTGGGCCACCTGTTGTCGGTCCCCGGGCTCTTTGGTGTTCCGTTTCATATGTCTTGTTCATATGTGCAGGGTGGTATGGGTTTTTCAGTGTGGTACTGGCGTTCCTCTTCCCGAAGGGGCCCTGCTTCTCCTAGTTGGTGTTGCCGCCGCTGTGTGCTACGCCATGTTTGTTACACTGGGGTGTGTCCTGCAGTTGCGTGTCTTCACTGACATGTGTGCGTCGGTTGTGTGGCGTTGGGTGTTGTCCGTGAATTGGGCGTTGGGGACATGTCTGTGGCAGGCCTGTCACGTGTCATGTGCGTTCGGGGTGGGGCTGATGTGTGTGCTGCTTGGTTGTGTCCCTGTGTCTGTGTGCGACGCATGCATGGCGCTGCGGTTGGCCTCTGCGTTGTGCGCATGTGTGGCGGCGTCATCGGCGCTTTGGGGCCGTGACGGGGTGGTTGGTTCCTAGTCCCAGGTGGTGTGTACACATGTGTTCCGCGATGTTAGGATTTGGCCTGTGTGTCATATGTGGATGCAATGGTGGATGTGTAGTGTACACGCGCTGGTGGGGGTTGTCCGCTTTTTCCGCCCTTGCGCTGTGTGCGCTGTTTGCGTGCACTTGTTGTGTGTGTGCCTACCTGCGTCTCCGCGGTACGTTGCGTCCTTGGTGGTGCATCAGCAGAAGCATGGGAAGGGCCTGCAGTGCTGGATTCATGCCCGGGGTGCCGCTTCTTCGTTGTCCGTGCTCTGCATCCGTGTTTCCGCCTCTCTTTCACGTGCGGTGTCTCTTAGCCGTGGGAGCCGTTTTTTTGCGGCATCGTAATTTATGCGCCGGGCGGGACGTGTTTCGTCGGACGGTGTGTGTCAGTTGGGCTGCGCCGCTACGTGTACGGGCGCACTTTGATGGCGGACGGTGTTGCTGGCTTGCCGGCGGTGTTTGGCCTGCTTTTCGCATCGTAATTGGGCGGGCGTGTGGACTGCTGCGTGCCGGCGGTAACTGGTGGTTTTTGCATCCGCCAGCACGGCGGTTGTGCTTCCGCCCGCCATCGTAATGGGCCCCTAGGTAACTACGAACAGGTATCAGCCATAATACTAGCTAACATTAAGGGGGAAGCAGCCTCAGTGGTGATCCGCCAACGCCTAAGGGAGTTCAGTCCAGTAGATCAACAACACGAACTACCCAAAATAATTGAAACTGCGTATGCAGAACTAGGCAGAGACAGTTTAGGTGAGAAAGCATTAAAACTACAACTGGTGGGCAGTCCGGAAAAGGACACTACAAAGCAGACACCTACTTCTTCTAAAAAGAAGTGGGAGAATAAAAAGCAACAAAAGTCAAAAGACAGCAGATCTCAATCCAGAGGTAGGTCTCCTCAACAGGAGCCCTCTGAAAGGAGGTACAACCTGAGGAATAGGGATAATATTAGGAAACCTGACAGGTATCAGGATACTGATACACGTTCCTCTCGTTCCTTTCAGGGTTCATCAAAAAACTCAGAGAGGGAAGGACGGACAGAACAAAGACAAGAGGAGCGTACAAAGTCCAGAGACACGCAACACGCTGCGGACTACGCACCTAAAAAAGAAGATAAACAAAAACAAAAACCTCAGTTCAAAAAGAAGAAGGTAGCAGGTCTCAAGATCAGACATGCCCAGAATTCTGAGGACACAGCTTCTGAACAGGGAATGGGCTCTGACGATGCTATACAGCGTGGCAGAAGTAGCAATAGCTCGCCAGAACCTGTAGGAATTTCTGGTGACAGCGGAGTTGAGTGAGTATATCACGGTGGAAACACCTGATACTCGGGTAAGTTTCCCACATAAGTTACATGAGATAACACTCTGGATGGAGGGGGACAAGCCCAGGAAAATTAACGTGCACAGACAAAATATCGATTTTTAAATATCGACCTACATTAATATCGAGTTTTACATATCGTAGGGACAGAATATCGACATTAAGAATATCGGTGACCAGAATATCGACCTGAAGGTAAGAAATATCGTTTTTGTTAATATCGAAGTTATTAATATCGATAGTAAAAATATCGATGTTAATAATATCGATGTTTATGTTAGTGTTATGTATTTTAGTATGTATTTTATATGTATGTGTTCCACATATTTTGTTATGTTTTGTATTATTTTTTTAAATATATGTATTAATTGTTTAGAAGTTAGTAATTTATTTTAAAGTAAATTTTGCGTTTTAGTACCGTAGCGGGTTGTGGGTTTATAGGGGAATAGGGTGGGAAGTAATTTAATTATAGTAAATTAATTCCTAATTTTTAGAAATTATTAATTATTTTTAATTAAATTTAGCATTTTAGTTCTGTAGCGGGTTGTGGGTTTATAGGGGAATAGGGTGGGAAGTAATTTAATTGTAATTAACTAATTATTAATTTTTATTTATTGTTATTGATATTTAATTTATTGTTAATTAATTGATTAATTGGTAATTATATTAATTGTATACATTTTTTATTGGAGTGGGTTGTGGGTTTATAGGGGAATAGGGTGGAAGTAAATTAATTATAATAAAGTAATTAATAATTTTTATTTTTTGGTATTGATAATTAATTTATCGTTTATTAATTATTAATTGGTAATTAATTTTTATTTATGAATTAATTGATAAATATATTAATTGTGTTAATTTAGTTTAGGAGCTGGTTGTGTGTTTATAGGGGAATAGGGTGGGAAGTAATTTATTATAAGTAAGTCATTATTTTTTAATATTTATTTGTATTGATAATTAATGTATTGTTAATTAATTAATTGGTAATTAATTTTTATTAATTATTATTTATTGGTATTGATAATTATTTTATTGTTAATTAATTATTAATTGCTAATTAATTTTTATTAATTGATAATTATATTAATTGTGTTAAATTTTATGTGGAGTGGGTTTTGTGTTTATTGGGGAATAGGGTGGGAAGTAATTTAATGTTATTAAAGTAATTATTAATTTTCATTTATTGGTATTTATAATTAATTTATTGTTAATTTATTAATAAATCATTATTTCATTAAAACAGTTATTTAATTGATAAGTATGTTATTTTTAACCCCTACGCTATCCAACACTTTCCCTACTGTTGCACTCTCTGGAGTGGGAATAGTAATTTTTACCCCTACGCTATCCAACACTTTCCCTACTGTTGCACTCTCTGGAGTTGGAATAGTAATTTGTACCCCTACGCTATCCAACACTTTCCCTACTGTTGCACTCTCTGGAGTGGGAATAGTAATTTTTACCCCTACCCTATCCAACACTTTCCCTACTGTTGCACTCTCTGGAGTTGGAATAGTAATTTTTACCCCTACGCTATCCAACACTTTCCCTACTGTTGCACTCTCTGGAGTGGGAATAGTAATTTTTACCCCTACGCTATCCAACACTTTCCCTACTGTTGCACTCTCTGGAGTTGGAATAGTAATTTTTACCCCTACTCTATCCAACACTTTCTCTACTGTTGCACTTTCTGGAGTTAGAATAGCAATTATAACCCCTACGCTATCCAACACTTTACCTACTGTTGCACTCACTGGAGTGGGAATAGTCATTTTTACCCCTACGCTATCCAACACTTTCCCTACTGTTGCACTCTTTGGAGTGGGAATAGTAATTTTTACCCCTACGCTATCCAACACTTTCCCTACTGTTGCACTCTTTGGAGTGGGAATAGCAATTTTTTTCCCTCCGCTATCCATAATTTTTCTGTATTGTTTTACATAATGTTGTGTATAATTTGTTTTACAAAAATTAAAAATATTGTAATTTTTTTAATTTGTTAAATATATTTTTAAAATGTTTATTAATATTATTTTTGTACGTGTATGTCTGTATTTATAATTTATAAAATATTTTTAACAATTTATAAGTTATTAAAATAAATATTTATTAATATTATTAAGTAAGTATATATATTATATTTTATATGTATATGTTTAATTTATTTTAACATTATATGTATCAGTTTTTATTTTTAAACATTTTAAAATAATTTTAACTATGTTTCTTTTAATTATATGTATTATTTGCTTTATTTTACATTTTTTTTAACATTTAAAAAAACGATATTTTTTACAACAATATTTTTGACATCGATATTTTTTCGATATTTTTGTACTTACCATGATGTAGATAGGATGTCGATATTCTTGACTTCGATATTTTTGTCACGATATTTTTGTACCTCGATATTTTTGAGGTCAATATTTTGTCAGTGACTCGAAAGTTAAAGGTCTATTTTGGAAAAATCTGTCATCTGGATATGACATCCTATTAGCAAAGCAAGACTGGCCGCCAGCATTCGTCATGGAGTGCCCTAAGGGAGAAACGATAATTTTTCCAGCATTTTCCGACCTCGTTCCCATACATTTAAAACATGCATATGCGCAGGAGTGGGCGGTTGCCCTAGCAGCAGCATTGTACAAAAATCATGCTGGTTGGGATGAGGATTTAACCCACCACGTGATCCCGTTAAAAGTTTCCCCAAATGCTCAAAGGCAATATCCTATAAAACAGGAAGCTAAACAACAAGTCTGGGAGATCCTAGATCAGCTTGAATATCAGGGGGTGATAGAAAATTGCACCTCACCAATGAACAATCCTTTGTTCCCCGTATCAAAACATGACAACACATATCGTTTAGTTTTAGATTACAGACATTTAACCACTTGCACAAAGACATTTGCAGTTCAAAATGCACACAGTGCCGCATTAATGAATAACATTGTGCGACAAAAATACAAAAAAACACTTGATATCTCAAATGGATTTTTCTGCCAAAATATAGTGCCTGAAAGCAGGTATTTAACCGCATTCTCAGCGCTAGGGTTCCAACGGCAATTTTGCCGACTCCCCAAGGGTATAAGAATAGCCCGGGGTTGTTTTCAGCAAGGGTAACAGAGTTACTCCAAAATTTGGATGAAGAAGCATTGTCCTATGTGGATGATATTTATCTGATGGACGATGACTTACAGAGGCACTTGACCAGGGTGAGCACCATTATTATGGGATTCACCTCTGAGGGCTATAAATTTAATTTCAAAAAATCAAAAATTGCCCATCTCAATGTCCTGTTTTTGGGATATGAGCTGTCAAGTGAAGGAAAAAGCCTAACAGCTAACTTTTTAGAAAAGTGTGTGCTGCTCCAACCTCCAAAATCATTAAAGAATTTACAATCAATTCTGGGATTCCTAAATTTTGGTCGAACATACATTTTGGATTACGCAGAAAGAGTGAAAGCTTTCTACAACTTAATAAAACCTGATTTTTCAGTCAGACAATGGACACAGGAACATACAAATATCCTATGTTCACTACAGGAAGACATGATAGCTTCAAAACATTTACAGACACGCGTAAACGTACGCACTAAATCCGAGTAATAGCGGGTCAATGCGGGTACACTTATTTAACCTTCAATGAAGGCGAAACGGTACCAATCGCATACAAATCACACCTGTACACAAACGCAGAGATGTGTTTTACTTCAACAGAAAAAATCCTGACAGCAGTGCAGACCGCTGTAGCAAGAGAAAGAGCTCTGGCTCAGGGAAAGCGCATAATAGTTGTGACCCGAGTACCAGCCTTAGAGGCTGTTACAAAGGCTAGCATTCCAAATGCGAAAGCCTTACATCCCAGATGGATACAATGGGCTAATTCTCTTACTGCAACGGATGTTGAATACAGATTTGATCCAAGTTTAAAAACACAAGCATTTCTGCAATATGAACAAGAATATCCTCTACCAAATGAGATTTTGCCTCTAGATCAGTATGAATACATTATTTACACTGACGGATCTGCTCAACCGGCCATAGGGAGTAAGCAAGCTTACAGCGCAGCGTGTGCAATTGTTAAAGGTCGCATGTGCGATGGAAAGTTCCATCCAAGTTGCACTAAAACGCAATCTCTAGGAGACTGCACGGCTCAGTTGGCAGAATTAAAAGCACTAATACTGACACTGGTAAATTCGGAACACGAATTCCCCACACTAATTGTGTGTGATTCCTTTTACTGTGTACAGTCGTACAATGAATATTTACATCATTGGGAACAAAACGGGTTCAAAGATGCTAAAGGTGGCACAATTGAGCATAAAATGCTATGGGAACAGGTAGTGGAGTTGAGAAACGAACTACCAAGGGCTCACGTGATACATGCACTGAGTCATCAGCGTGATGGCGTTCACGTTGAAGGGAATTCATTGGCTGATGAAGCCGCAAAGGGGGCCGTACGCACAGCGTCCGTAGCTGCAATCACTCGTTCAAAAACGAGAATAGACGGCGAGATTATGGTAGCTGTCATTGCTTCAGGCAAAGGCAGCACAGAAGTACCAAAGAAATTTCCACTCACGTACTCCTACAAGTTAGATGCACACAACATTCCATATGCTCAGATTCCTGGAGTGGGGGATAGAGTAATACTAAATATGGATCGTAGGCAAGGCTTAATTCTAGCAGCACACAAGGGTTTGGGTTCTGCGCATACAGGCGTTACAGCGACTATTTCTTTATTGAAACAGCGCTACTGGTGGCCAGGGTTAACAAAGCAGACCAAAGACTACGTCTTAAAGTGCAACATCTGCCAGCAGATGAAAGGCTCCACCGTAACACGCCCAGCGCAGACACCATTGTTGAAATCAGACAAACCTCTCGCTTGTGTATATTTGGACCACTGCGGCCCCTTACAGTCAGATGGGGCCAAGAAATATATCATGGTTGCAGTGGATTCCTGCTCTAGATTCCTATGGGTCTGGCCTCAGCGCTCGGCTGACGCTCGAACTGTTATAAAAGATTTGCAAGTCTTTATCGGCACATAGGCAGTTGGCACGTTACATTCTGCCCATGGCCTGGCGTTTAGCTCTCGGGCTTACAAAGAGGCCATGGAAGGAATGGGCGTAGCATTGTGGTGCTCCTCTCCGTACCATCCTGAGGGAAATTTGGTTATGGAGAGGAAAAACCATGACTTAAAGCAATCTTTAACAGCTAGGGTGTTAGGCAAGGGCGGTAGTTGGGTCAGTCACCTTTATGGGGTCCAAAGAGCAATTAACAACCAGCCAAGAAGCTCTCTAGGGGGTGTCACTCCTTACGAGGTCCTATTTGGGACAAGAATGTGGGTACCTGATCTTGATTGTGCAGGCACAGTGGCGGATGAAAAACCATTTGATATCCATGATCGTTTGGCTGTTTCACAGGATCTAAATGAATCCAGGACACAACAAAGCAACATCCACTTAAAACAGACAGCCACTGAGGAAGTCAAGGCAGTAACGGCAAGACCTGTCTGGATCCCAAAAGTTGGAGACCTGGTCAGAGAAAAGATTGCAGACAAGAAAGAATTCGAACCATCCTACAGAACAGCTGTACCGGTCCTAGCAATCCAAGGCACAAGAACTGTACTTCTGCCGTCTCTTGCCGGGAAAAAGGAGAAAATATTTGTCTCAATCGACTTAATCAAGCCACACTATGTGGCCGATACTAAACAGTATGCCTCGTGGACTCCATAGTAGCAGACACCCTCCTCTCGCTACCATCCAAGAAGTTCAAACAGAAAGACTCATCACGTTTGAAGAGCCACCTGTACGGAATGAAGGAGTAAGCAACAATGCTATGGAACTTGTTCCACTTCAACAAGAAGTTCAACTTCAAGAAGAAAATCAACTTAACAACCAAGTTGCAATCAGACCGACTACAGACGTCTATGTCAACATTCCTCGTGAGGAGCAAAATCCGATTTCAACAAATCCCGATGCAATTCCAACAATTGATCGAACTGCTTCTGGCTATTTCATGAACTTTGATACGTTTTCATTGGATCCAAGCGAGCCGGAAATGATGCCAGCCCAAAAATCACACAAACAGAAACTCATTGACTTTTTGAACTTTTTTAGAAAGACTTACCTGGTGTCACCTTGGATAGAACTATGGTATATCACTGGGATTCTATTTTTTCTTTTCTGGCCAGGTTTAACTATAACTTTTCGTATGCTTATTAATGGACGATATCTCCAGCAGAGCTCTGCAGCCCAAAGAGTCAATATGATTTTACAACCACACCAGTCTTCACATCGTGAACCAAGAGACTTGTCTTCAGTGAACATCACAGCAGTTGCCATACCGGACGGTATAGTATGGGACAAGATTGATTTTGATATATTCAGTCCGACTGAACTTTTAAAGCTTAAACATGTATTTAACATTTCTTTAAGTGATATCATTACCTCCAGTACATTGTCTGATGATTGGGACACTAAAACTGTAAATAATATGATGTCTGATTTGGAAAAAACAGCAGCATTTCCGAACAATGAAATGTTAGAAGGTACTTCAGACTATGATACATTGTACTGTTATCAACATTATGGTCATCATTTCTTGCACAAATCTATAACACCTAGAAAGGTATTTGAATACCACCAGTGGGAACACTGCCCAACACCTCCAAAAGGTAGTTCGCAAACTTTTGCACAGAAATTCACATACTTTTCGGGGTTTAATACATCTGACCTGAAGTCATTTTATTGCAAAGTGGCAACAACATCAGCACAGAAAATTATGTTGACTAACACCAAACAGATTTACTCTGCTTCCTTTATGGCCCAGTTGTCTACACAGGGTTTTGACCTATGGAAGAACACTATAGATTTAAAATCAATCTGTGGTTCTAGGGACTGGCAAGTCCAGGGAACAGAAGCGCTTTTTAGAGCATGCCTCATTTCACAGCAGATGATATTTCTAAATGACACTGTGCAACAGACGTCCTGTCTTGGACTAGCTAATAACAAGGAAATGAATACACCTGGGTTTCCAGCACCATTACAGATGGGTGGGGGGCAGAATTCAACTACACATGGGGTCGGATTAGATGACATTTTCCAGTACAACAGGTCAGATCCCAATTGGACAGAATGGCTGATTTGGCCCGTTGACACAAACACATGTCAACAGAGATTCCTAGGTATAACCGAGGGTTTAGTATCAGTAGGCCAGATACACGCTATGTACAAAGACAACACCCAGGGTAGTGACATCCTATAGTGTTGGGAAGTTGTGCCTTGATTGGCTAGAGACCTCAACACTCACAGAAGTAAAACATCACTTGACCTTACTCACACCTGATGTGGACCTTAGGGATTTCTTGTCAGGCCCAAGGAAAACACGTCAGAAACGTTTCATATATGCTGGCATTTATGCCTATTATAATGAAAACTGGAAAATATCCCAACAGGAGGCCGCAGAAAGAATACGGGAAATAGACTGTATTAACCTAGAGAAGACATTAGCTGTAGTGGATAATGGGTTAACAACTTTGACCTCCAGGATTTACTCCCCCCTAGGCAACATTGTATCTTCGGCAATTGACATATTAGAACAAGATCTGGCCTTGTTACAACACGGGCAAACACAGTTACGTTATATTATGATGTTAAGCTGGACGCTGCAATCTTTGCGTGCAGGCTATGTGCCCTGGCGTTTTATAAACACCACGTCTCTGTTCTCAGAATACAATCTAACTGATAAACAGACAGAAATGGCACAAAAGGGAGCCAAATATACAATGCTGCGTATTGAGAAACTGGAAAGGTTACCATTCACTGTAGCCGAACTACCATCAACTGAATGGCTAATTCATGGCCAAATCACTCTGCCGGTCACTGCGTTTCAGTTTCAATATTGCCTTGAGCAGAGGCAGGCAGGCAAATATGAAAAAATGGGTAAGGGTTACATTAAGGAAACTTGGGAGTTACCATATAGATATCGATGCCGGAATGGGGATCGAGAAGTCTTTCTTAATGGTACAAACTGCGAGAACGCTTTAAGCGGTTCTCTCATGTGTCAGGATATTTCTCTGCACAGAGCATGTAGTGGTTCGGTAGCAAATCTATCTTGTCACATGTCAGGGACCCCAGCGGCCATGATCACACCGGTTTTCCAGCTGCTCTCGAATGGGAGTTACTTGATACTAAACGATCAAGGTTGCTGTGGGATGCTTCCGGGCATTGCCTATCTGGTCACTGTTAACTCCAGGGTTACTAGCTGTATGCAAGTATTGTTTCCGCCACTGAACACAGTCAGGGAGGCGCCGTTATTGCCTTCATTGAATGTCTCCTTTATACAATTTGATACTTTGAGCAGACTGAAAGCCATGCTTTTACAGCAACCCGTGGCCTTAACCTCCGCTCGAGAAACCTTTGAACTTCAAGTTGCAAGGACCTCAACTGAGATACAGGCGCTTATACGTACGAACTGCCCCTTTCATTTCGCAGAAATGGTGGGTCGTATCTTTAACATGTCTGATACGAGCAGTATTGTACACCTATTTAAGACCATAGGGTCAGGACTATTAAGCACCTTTCAGACAGCCCTCGGAGTAATCCCAAATTTTATACACTCCGTATTGGGAAGCGTCTTTGGAGGTCTCCCGCTTATCCTGTTCCTAATTGCAGGAGTCCTGATTGTAATCTTACTGCTACGCAATGGACGGCCCAATTTCCGAGGAAATGGCGAACATACTCATGGAGCGGAAATACCATGAACGCATGGTGCAGCTTCTGGGTATACCTTGCCTAAGAGAACTGAACGCCTCTTGGTTTCTATCGTTTAGACCAGTCTGGGTGGACTGCATCTTACCTGTTCTTCGATGCCTGTTTTGCGGAGAAGAATGCACGTTGGATCTCTGTCTAACGTTTCCATCAGATACGCCTCCGGACATGGATGCTATGCTGGACCCCCTAAAGGCCCATGCTCTGCGTTGTCCCCAGCGTCTTCCAATTCTGATGAACGCATTCCTTGAGAATCCACAGGTGCCGTTTGCTCCTGCTGGGTTAGGTGGCTCCTCCACAGGCGCTTAGGTAACAACTGCCACACAAGCTGCCGCAGCACCGACTGTTGGCAGTGCTGAATTCCATCTTTGTGCGATTGACGTTCTCTGTGAGGCGTTGGATTTGTCATCTGCAGTAGCTAACACCGATAATGCTGTATCTCCAAGCCAGGACACTTAATCTTGTATTTGGCTCATCACGTCCTGGGAAAGAATTCGGCTTCTCCACTTCGTTTCATAGATAAACGAACTTAGGGGTCCATTACGATGACTGGCGGATGCACCTCCGCGATGCTGGCGGTGAGAGAAAATGCCATTTACCGCACACCGGCAGCGGTCCTCAAGCCCGCCATATTAGGATGCCTACATATAGCCCATTTCCCGTCCGCCGCGGTGCAACGCCGACCGCCATCAAAGTGCCCCCGCCACCGCGGCGGTGTGAGCCAATGAGCACACACCGCCGTGCATAATGACGTCCCGTACGCCGAAGATATTACGATGCCGGAAAGAGGGCAGCGCACCGCGACGGAGAAACCGCACAGCTACAGACGGCGGAGACACCACAGCGGAGACAGAAAAGAGACCCCCGGAACACACCGCGATGGACCCAGCCCTACACGCCATCCCGGTGCTGTACATGATACACCACCTGCAAGCCATCTACGGCAGCGGACGCCTCCGCAGGTACGTACAGACACAACAGTGCAAGCAACACAATACACAGGTCAAGGGTCGATAAACGTAGCATGGGCACACCACACACCCCTGTGGGGACAGGCACACAGCCAGCACTGCACACACACATGTCCCACCTAATACAAAAACCCCTCGCTACATACTGCTCACCCATGTACTGCGATCATCAACAAATGGCCCGGTCACGTAACCGCCGCGGTCAGTGCGCAGGAAAACATGCACACAACCCAGAGCCCAGAGCCAGCGCCTGACATGGCCACTGTACAAATAGCACAGACCCACATCTTAAGCCACAACACACTAGCCCACTCCCTCAAGGGACACCACATGTGCCTCTCAAGTGCCACTCCTGCACAACAACCACACAACTGAACCCACACCATGCCCCACATCCCAACAACTGCATGAACAGCCACAACAGGACCCTTTGCACAGGCACACATAGCACAGAGGCACAGGCCACAGCCAACACACACACAACAACAACAGCACACACAAGGCAACAACACTGATGCCAGGCACAAAATATACAAACACACAGATGAGGAGCAACCACTCCACTGCACACACTATCTGACAAGTCACACACACACACCACCCTGACTCACAGCCACATACACACACCACATGCCAGCAGTAATGGAGGACAACATATAGAACAGCCAAAGTGAGGTGCACACAAATGGGAGGGCAGGGACACAACCATCAAGTATGTGTGAAGCAGATGTAAGACAAGAGGCATGTGAGAACACACACAGCCCACCACACCACACATGGTTGCCACAGTGAACCAACACAAACCAAGCTCACCTCAATGCAACTACTCAGGGAGACAGCAAGGCCACCAACGTATAGGCACAGGGAGGAAAGGAAGGCCCTGAACTCAAACAATGACCAGCCACACATAGGCATCCAACTACTGGACAAGAGAATGTCTGCACCACAACACACAAGGCCCAGTGACACACCACATGACTGCCAAGCACAAGTAGGATATGTCACACATACATCCTCTCACAACAGCACCACACAATACTGACATGTGCACACAACACAACCCCAGGGCTGAACAAGTACACATACAGGCACATACAGGCACACCACTCCAGGGTGACACATGGGAGTAGTTGACAATGCAGGTGCACACACATCAACAGGCACGACAAAGTCACCCCCTCACACCATACACCTCTCCACCACCCAAGTGCACACATTAGAAGTAAGCCATGGGACCTGGATGACTCATCACCACAAGATGTACATACACCTACACTGCTTGCCACACAGAAAGGAAGCTCACACAGACACCATGACCCTGGCCTGCATGCCTGTAAGCCTGTGCCCAAACTCCCACCCTGTGCTGCCATTGCCCACAAACATGATATGTGTCCAACATAGATAACATGAGCAAAGAAGGATGATGACAACAGAATGTCATTGCCAACCACCTGCAATGCACCCATAAGTCTCAGAGTCAGGTAGAAATGAAGTCCCTTCCACCCCTGCCAACAATTTGAAATGTGAGACAACCCATTGGCAATGTGGAAGTGGCATACTGAGCATGTGACACAGTAAACCATGCACACACAGAAACAACTTTATTCAGGAAGGACAGTGACACAACTCACAACAGGACCAACTGTGTTTATTCACATTTTGCATAGTGAGACAACAAATTTGGGCAACAGCAAGGCCAGTGGCCATTTCAATATGCACAGCATTTACATGACAAGCTACCCAGGCAGGGAGCAAACAGCAGTGAACAAGGCCAGGAGCCAGTACAATGTGCACAGTAGGGACATCAGAAGCTGCACAGGGAATGTGTGCAACTGCACCATGCCAAGCCACTGAGTCATGGTGCTGACAATGGCCACCACAGGCACCGCCGTGGACACACAGGTGTGTGAGGGTGACCACCACTCAGATGGGGCTGTCTGTTTGGCTTGGAGCTGACTGTGTGTTGGGGTCAGTTGGAGGGCTGCCCTGGGCAGTGAGAGGAATAACTGTTGAATAGCCATCTCTGCTGTGGGAAGCTGGGGGGGCTGCTTGGACCAGGTGGGGTAGTGGCACGGGGAGGTGGACTCATGCTCTGCTGAGACACAGGGGCCGATTCCGATCTCGGTCGGAGGCGCACCCAACACCATTCGGTCGGGAAAAAAGCCATGCGAAAGCCTGTTTCCCGACCGATCCGTACAGCACACCGAACGAGTAAGTACGATGCGCACAACAGCAAAGAATCCGGCCGAGCCGTACTCACCCAAACCAGGTCCTGTTCCCCGACCGAGGCGAATCCGGAAACGCTGAATCGAGTCGCACGGAAGGGAAAATGCAGCTCCGTCCGGCCGAACGAGTACGATGCGCTTTCCGTACGCGCCGAACCCGTCGCTACGCACGGCACGTCAAAGCATCCGGGAGAGGCGCACATAAGCTCCGATTCGCGCCACAACACGATCCACGGCTCCGAGACGAACACGGCAGCGACGAGGACGATGCGAAGCAACGAGGACGAGGCGAAGCGACGAGGACGACGCGAAGCAACGAGAAGGAAGAACGACACGAACCAACCATGAATCCCTTCGTCCCGATCATACCGATATTCTACATTTACTACCGGAACAGGCACGGACGCGTACGGCGCAGAAGGTAAGCCAGACACCAACCACAAAACACATACAACACGTACACGACACATCACACACACACAGAGGGATGCAGAATATACTTACACCAGCAACAGCAGCACCATAGGGGCGGGATGCCCATCACCAATGCCACATATGCACACAGGGGCCTGAATGCGCACCACCACCCCTACCCAGGGGGGGCTGGATGCCTACCACTACTACCACCCTTAGCCAGGGGGGGCTGGATGCCTACCACTACTACCACCCTTAGCCAGGGTGTAGAAATAAAAACCTTCTTAGGGGTTCACTGATACATCTGGTCCTTAAGACCAACAAAGAAGAGATTGGCACAGAAGCTGTAATATCAAAAAACATGTTTTATTAACCTCAGATGAGGGAGATTGCATCTTACGGTACCCGCAGGCCACTGTAGGAGGCATTCTAATGAGTGCAGAGAACAGGGTCCTTATATATGTATTTGTTACATAGTCAGCATAAAATCAAGGGGAGGTCCTAGCACATACAAGCATGCTTATTGACTAATATGGGTATACAAAATTTGCTTGCTCCACAAAGTGGGAGGGGAGACTAAACTGCTTACATGAGTAAGAATAGCCTGACAGTTCTATACTAGGAGCAGGTGCATTCTACCAGCTAGGCCTCTCTGAGCATGTGCAAGACTCTGGAAGAGGGAGAAAGCACATGGCGAGCACATGGCTAACTAAAATGGCTGACAAGTACAAAATGGCTTTCAGCTCATGCTAACAGCGATTCCTGCAATCTTTAACAGATGATCCTTTTAGCATGAGCTAAAGACATTCCCATGATCTAGTAGAGACATAGAAAATATTTTGCACATTTTCTTCTCATAAATTCATCAATATCCTATGCTAGGTGGGCATTTACATTCTAAACATTTCATTAAGCAGGTATATACAAGGTATAAGCAGGAGTACAAAGTGAACAGAGCATTGGGTCATACAGGTAGCAAGAGAGAATAATGACTATTATCTCAAACAGAAATCTCAATATTTTCCAATCCTAAGCAGAAAGCAAATACCAAAACCATCTAGTCTAATTTTAAGTTTCAGGGCTCTGATGTATTTCAATGACTATTTATGTCAATTTCAAAATAGCCAACAGCACATACCTAATAAAAACATTTTCAATAGACTTTCTCAGTATTTTTTATGAGGGCTAAATTATCAATTAATATACTTAAGGAAAGAGTAAAGTAACATGCTCAGATGAACTTTTCTCGTGCAGAATAAACATTACTCTTAAAAAATATTAAAGCAATCAGACATATTATTACAAAAACAATCCTGGCTCCGGGGGACCAGGAGGACCACACAGGGCCATAGGAATTAGGACAAGGAGCCGCAAAGGGCTGCTCCTCCAAAAAAAAATGGGACGACCAAAGGGGTACATTACTAACAAAAAAAGAGTCCTTGGGAATTTCTAGAACCACCAGCCAGAGGGGAGTCTTCTCCCTGTGTCCGTTTGAACCTCACAGGCAGGCTCTTGTTGTTCCCACGGTGGAGCTGCACAACTCGCAACTCAAGAATCACAGAGAAGGAAAAGTCTTTCTTTCAGGATAGGGCAATCACCCCCCAGGGCAAATACCCTCAATGATCCTGTCCAGTGTCTCAGGCAGTGCACCAGTTTTCTTCACTTTAATCTAACAGGCACCAAGGGCACAGCACCTGTACCCTAAACTCAAGTCCTTCCCTAACTCCTGTATTGCACCTCTGGCGCACTGCTCTTTTGTTAGGGCCACAAATTGTACCCAGTGTGCTCAGGCATCTCTTGATCAACAAACAAAGGCGTAGACTTGCATTCACTTGGGACCAGGACTCAAAGGCCTGAAGCAACCCTTGTTTCAAAGGGGGTCACCTCAAGCAAAAGCCTCCTTGCCGTCCTTGTCGTTCTGTGACTCTCTCAGCTGGGCATCAAAAACTGGATCCACACAAAGATTTCTCCATCCTGATTTGTAACCCCGTCTTTCGCCCAAGACAGTGGCAGGGGTACACACTTCACGTCCCAGTGCTTCCGCCTTCACTGAGGTCCTAGTTGCCAGCAACGCCTATGCTGGTTCCTTTCACTTTGACTGTAGGCTGGACTGGTGCTGACTCCCAGGCTGGATCTGATGTCCGGGCCCCTCTGGCAATGGTTGTAAGGCAGCAAATATCTATTGGTGGACAGAACAAGAGGTCTTTAGACAAGGCACAGAAATAAACTAACAACAGAGAGGATAGTCTCAGAATACTTCCTTAGTCTTGGGATGCCCCATTCATTAGCAAGGCACCCAAGAGCCACTTCATCTATCTGAGAGTAGAAAACCCTGGACCTATTGGCAAGTATAAAAGGAACGTTTTGGTGAACTGACAAGAGTAATACATCACCCAATCCCAAACAGCCAAGGAAGTCTGTGTTCATTTACTAAATTCTGAGAAAAAGAGAAAAACAATACAGACATACTCCAAATACTTACATTGGTGTATTCCTATATTACCAATCTGAAGAACCCTCAAGAAAAAGGAAATGTTCTACACTTTTACTCATAGATTTTACATTACTTGTACAGGACTGCAGACACTTGTAAAATAATTTCTCTTACATGTTATGCTTAGGACCATGCTCTCATGTTATAGGTGCAGCAGGAAAATCTAAAACTGCTAATTTAACAGGGATTCTTATTGCAAAAAGAACTAAACTTCAACATAGTGAGTACATTTTCTCCAGCAGAACATGTTATGACAAACAAATTCCTATAAAACAATATTTTCCTTCAAAATGTTTGCTAAGGATCACATGAGCGTCTTTCCTGCATTGTACTTTTCACGATCTGGACTATGCAACATCATTTTCAAAAGGAAAAAAACCCTATCTCCAGCTCTAATAAGGGCTGTCAGCTTATTGACAGAGACTAGCTAATAAAAAACTAGCAATGCCCTTGCAAAACTGTATAGAACATGAGAATAACATAAACAATAATAGTGTTGCCACCTGAGATTTTTGAACAGAAACCGCCACTATACAGTTCTCCTTAAAGATCAAATAAGGGAACATCAATCTGTTCTACTCATTCTTTCATACAGGATGGGCAGTAACATAGCATAGATTTTATCATTTTATTAATGCTAACAATTTTTAAAACAGTATTACTGAATAGCCAATAACTATCACATGGCCATTTCCTAGACAGCTTAGACAGACTAAAAAAAAGTGAGAAAAAGAAGAGAGAAAACATAATTTTGCCTACCCTTAATTTGTAGAGGAGCTAGCCTCCTTCCCCCATTTTGACAGTAGGAAAACCTGAAACAGGTTTTACTTCTGTCAACACTTTCAACCCCTATTTGTAGCAACTGGGCACAAACAAACCAATGTATCAATTTCTTGAGCAATTGTACTAGATTAACATGAGGGCGCATGAATGCAAACTAAAATCCATTTCCTCCTTATCGTAGCCCCTACACAGTATTCTTTAAACTAAAACCATTATTTTATATACCTGGCAGATCAATGCTCAACTGAGGGCTGTTTTCCTTCGTTTTATATGACTGCGCAAAACGTGTGTTTGCCAAAAATAGGAAGCAAAGCTTCTCTTTCTCTCTTTGCGCTATCATCTCGTCTTTCAAAAAATCTTTCGAAGGTCGAAGTGTCCCAGCAAACATTACCCTTCACCCTGCTAAGTTGCTAAATGCAGAACTCCGACCTTTGACCCGTTCAGCAGCTGCTCATTTTGTTTGTGCAAGGCTTGCCATGCGGTTTTCGTAATGCAAAGCAACTCTGGAGAATCACAGCTAAAAGGCAGTCCTGTCCGGTGTGTTTGCCAGTAATTTAAAGGTAGGATAATAACGTCTGCTGGTTTCTGTATACTTATTTTCATTTATGTACAGTGTGTTGGGTGCAGTAGGTCAGCTGTTTATTCTATACTTGCATATACTTTATTGAAGCCTGAGAGCACGTTAAAACTGCCTTGAGTGGTAGAACTGCTTGTAAAATTGTGAATTTAGCTCCATTTCGACTTTGGTGGTAGGGGCACTTAAAAATGAATATCCTACAATATTTTTGCATAATAGGAACCCCCAGAGTGTTCTCTAGATAGCCCAGGAATGGGAAATCAGAAATGTATAAGATATACCCTTATAAAAATGAGTTTTGTACGGCTGGGTAAAGTGACATTTCACATTTAAGTTCCCTTCTTATTGTGGTACAGCACTGCTTAAATTCAACTTTGATACTAGGAATTCACAGTATGATGATTAGGCTTTATAAAGATGAAAAAACGAATTTAAAGCATTTATGCTTAACAATATATATTTTTTCATATAATTATTATTATTTTTTTTTTTAATCAAAACCAACCATTTTGATGATTCCACATTTGAAAAGCAAGCTTCATTCGTAGCCTATCATATTTAAACGCATTCATTCATAACCCTAAGCACAGAAGCCTTACTTGAAACAGGAAAAGTCTGCGCCACTTTTTAAAAGGACAGTTATCATTTAACATCAGAACCACAGATGTACTTATGTAAAAAAGGCATTAAGAAAGGAAATCCCTACTTTCAATTTTGTTCTCTGTTATCCAAAATAATGAAACTGGTTTTTTGAAACTTTTAAAATAATGCAGGCCCTTATACCAGTTTTACATTGACTTAAAATTTCGCTGACTCAGCATTCCTGTCTGTGGCCGTGATCAGGAATAGCCATATGCTATTTATGCAGCTGTTGTTTGTCAGCAGGCGTCGAATTTTCACGCCTTTCTCAGGAAAAAACCCCTTTATTATTTGAAATACCCTGACAGAGTTAAATCCCCATTTGCTGTGTCAAACAGTTTCTTTTCAGTTAGTCAGTTTAAACACAGCTGTTGGAAAGCTTTTTCTCGGGTGCTGAAAGAAAAGCATGTCACAGTCTATTTAAAAACTGAGGCATTTCAATGCAGTCAAATCTATCTTTCTATAATGTGTATTTAGTTCAGCAACGACCAAATTCACTCATATGATGTGCATGCCTTTTAATGTCTAATACAATGTATTTAAGGAAAATGCTGTAACATGTATTTTAGTCTATTGATTACAAAACACACAATTTCGTTTTTTTTTCCTCTGTATGAGGCCTATTTTAATCCTATTGAATACGAATTCTAATTTTATCTTTAGCATTGTGGCAATTTGCACACATGTATAGTATCTTACTCTGTCAATTTAAATAGTAACATGCAGCTGTTTAGCATATGTCATATAATTCATTTCTGGATTTTTATTTAATATGTAAGTAACTAAATGACATTTTGCATAACAGAATGATGACAGCAAAAAAACATAAACAAACTCATTGAGCTCATTCAGATATTTACAGAAGGGGGGTCATATACGCAGAGCACACAACACAGCGCGCTTAAAGCTAGACATTCTTTCACAAAGAGTACTCACACAAGTATTACCAATGTCAAACCACAAACCCCACATAGACATTTAAACACACATTTAACCCACAAATCAACACTTAGGACTGCTTACAAAGTGTACGCAAGACCAACCTATTTGTAACTACTAATTGTAAGTCATATTTACAAGAAGAGCTCTCAAAAGTAGCCCAAAAAACTGTTCCATGGTCAAGAAGCCAAAATACACCAAATTCGCCAGTTTTGGCTGGTAGAACACTCAAAAGCGCTCTGCATATCACCACTTATGAATGTTACTAAGTGCGCAGATCCGGATCCGTTTTATGTACATATTTAGTTCCATGGGGTACTTAGTCACCAAGGAAGAAATATCTTTTTACTATACGTAAACCTATTTAGGTATCCCCTCTGAGGGGAGTCAACTAAGTACTTACTAAATCCATATCGGTACCTCCAAAACAGCAACACTTTCAACAAAGTGTGCTAGAAGCAGGCATGTCAAGAATATTATAGCATATATAATATTATACTCCAAGTGACACTTAACACAATGTGTGCCGTTCAAGTTTTCAAAGTTAGAGAAAAATCTCCTCATTACCTGCCTATATGAATTGCAATGCATATATAACTTACAAAACAAATTCCAAAATTGGCCAATCATACAAACAAAGCCACAGTAAGTGTTACTAAAACTACCTTACCAATCAAAGGCATCAAACCAACAGCAAGTGCCGCAAAACGGCTCTTACCAATCAAATGGTGTCCAGGTTCCAACTGCCAAGTTCTGAGTGACCTAACGGTCGTTTTAAAATACTCACGCCAAAGAAGTTCTCAGTCGGGAGCGGCAAACACTTGGAGGATCAGATCAGGAAGACCAGAAATATACTGGGCTGGAAGACAAACAATCTCCGTGCGCAGGGTACCTCCTCAGTAGATTCCTGTCCTGTACTCCTCAGTAGATTCCTGTCTCCCTTCAAGACCACTCCCTTGGATAGCCGCTGCACCGATGAGGTCCACTTTCGGGCGCCATTTGTAGAAATAAAAACCTTCTTAGGGGTTCACTGATACATCTGGTCCTTAAGACCAACAAAGAAGAGATTGGCACAGAAGCTGTAATATCAAAAAACATGTTTTATTAACCTCAGATGAGGGAGATTGCATCTTACGGTACCCGCAGGCCACTGTAGGAGGCATTCTAATGAGTGCAGAGAACAGGGTCCTTATATATGTATTTGTTACATAGTCAGCATAAAATCAAGGGGAGGTCCTAGCACATACAAGCATGCTTATTGACTAATATGGGTATACAAAATTTGCTTGCTCCACAAAGTGGGAGGGGAGACTAAACTGCTTACATGAGTAAGAATAGCCTGACAGTTCTATACTAGGAGCAGGTGCATTCTACCAGCTAGGCCTCTCTGAGCATGTGCAAGACTCTGGAAGAGGGAGAAAGCACATGGCGAGCACATGGCTAACTAAAATGGCTGCCAAGTACAAAATGGCTTTCAGCTCATGCTAACAGCGATTCCTGCAATCTTTAACAAGGGGGGGCTGGATGCCTACCACTACTACCACCCTGAGCCAGGGGGGGCTGGATGCCTACCACTACTACCACCCTCACCCAGGGTGGGCAGGATGCCTACCACTACTACCACCCTTACCCAGGGGGGGCTGGATGCCTACCACTACTACCACCCTTACCCAGGGGGGGCAGGATGCCTACCACCACTACCACCCTTAGCCAGGGGGGCAGGATGCCTACCACCACCCTTAGCCAGGGGGGCTGGATGCCTACCACCACTACCACCCTCACCCAGGGGGGCAGGATGCCTACCACTACTACCACCCTCACCCAGGGGGGCTGGATGCCTACCACCACCCTTAGCCAGGGGGGCTGGATGCCTACCACTACTACCACCCTTAGCCAGGGGGCTGGATGCCTACCACTACTACCACCCTGAGCCAGGGGGGCTGGATGCCTACCACTACTACCACCCTCACCCAGGGTGGGCAGGATGCCTACCACTACTACCACCCTTACCCAGGGGGGCAGGATGCCTACCACTACTACCACCCTTACCCAGGGGGGCAGGATGCCTACCACCACTACCACCCTTAGCCAGGGGGGCAGGATGCCTACCACCACCCTTAGCCAGGGGGGCTGGATGCCTACCACCACTACCACCCTCACCCAGGGGGGCAGGATGCCTACCACTACTACCACCCTCACCCAGGGGGGCAGGATGCCTACCACTACTACCACCCTCACCCAGGGGGCTGGATGCCTACCACCACCCTTAGCCAGGGGGGCTGGATGCCTACCACTACTACCACCCTTAGCCAGGGGGCTGGATGCCTACCACTACTACCACCCTGAGCCAGGGGGCTGGATGCCTACCACTACTACCACCCTCACCCAGGGTGGGCAGGATGCCTACCACTACTACCACCCTTACCCAGGGGGGCAGGATGCCTACCACTACTACCACCCTTACCCAGGGGGGCAGGATGCCTACCACCACTACCACCCTTAGCCAGGGGGGCAGGATGCCTACCACCACCCTTAGCCAGGGGGGGCTGGATGCCTACCACCACTACCACCCTCACCCAGGGGGGGCAGGATGCCTACCACTACTACCACCCTCACCCAGGGGGGGCAGGATGCCTACCACTGCTACCACCCTCAGCCAGGGGGGTCTGGATGCCTACCACTACTACCACCCTCACCCAGGGGGGGCTGGATGCCTACCACCACCCTTAGCCAGGGGGGCTGGATGCCTACCACTACTACCACCCTTAGCCAGGGGGGCTGGATGCCTACCACTACTACCACCCTTACCCAGGGGGGCAGGATGCCTACCACTACTACCACCCTTACCCAGGGGGGGCAGGATGC
Organism: Calotriton arnoldi; assembly: GCA_963921515.1. NCBI lineage: Eukaryota > Metazoa > Chordata > Amphibia > Caudata > Salamandridae > Calotriton > Calotriton arnoldi. The sequence continues at coordinate 155,527 of CAWUFW010020118.1, forward strand.
CTAGCACTACTACCACCCTTAGCCAGGGGGGTCAGGATGCCTACCACCACCCTTAGCCAGGGGGGGCTGGATGCCTACCACTACTACCACCCTTAGCCAGGGGGGGCTGGATGCCTACCACTACTACCACCCTCACCCAGGGGGCTGGATGCCTACCACTACTACCACCCTTAGCCAGGGGGCTGGATGCCTACCACTACTACCACCCTCACCCAGGGGGGCTGGATGCCTACCACCACCCTTAGCCAGGGGGGCTGGATGCCTACCACTACTACCACCCTTACCCAGGGGGGCTGGATGCCTACCACTACTACCACCCTCACCCAGGGGGGCTGGATGCCTACCACTACTACCACCCTTAGCCAGGGGGGCAGGATGCCTACCACTACTACCACCCTCACCCAGGGGGGCTGGATGCCTACCACCACCCTTAGCCAGGGGGGCTGGATGCCCTACCACTACTACCACCCTTACCCAGGGGGCAGGATGCCTACCACTACTACCACCCTTACCCAGGGGGGCAGGATGCCTACCACCACTACTACCCTTAGCCAGGGGGGGGCAGGATGCCTACCACCACCCTTAGCCAGGGGGGGCTGGATGCCTACCACCACTACCACCCTCACCCAGGGGGCAGGATGCCTACCACTACTACCACCCTCACCCAGGGGGGCTGGATGCCTACCACCACCCTTAGCCAGGGGGCTGGATGCCTACCACTACTACCACCCTTAGCCAGGGGGGTGGATGCCTACCACTACTACCACCCTGAGCCAGGGGGGCTGGATGCCTACCACTACTACCACCCTCACCCAGGGTGGGCAGGATGCCTACCACTACTACCACCCTTACCCGGGGGGGGCAGGATGCCTACCACTACTACCACCCTTACCCAGGGGGGGGGGGCTGGATGCCTACCACTACTACCACCCTCACCCAGGGTGGGCAGGATGCCTACCACTACTACCACCCTTACCCGGGGGGGGCAGGATGCCTACCACTACTACCACCCTTACCCAGGGGGGGCAGGATGCCTACCACCACTACCACCCTTAGCCAGGGGGCAGGATGCCTACCACCACCCTTAGCCAGGGGGGCTGGATGCCTACCACCACTACCACCCTCACCCAGGGGGGCAGGATGCCTACCACTACTACCACCCTCACCCAGGGGGGCAGGATGCCTACCACTACTACCACCCTCAGCCAGGGGGCTGGATGCCTACCACTACTACCACCCTTAGCCAGGGGGCTGGATGCCTACCACTACTACCACCCTTACCCAGGGGGGCAGGATGCCTACCACTACTACCACCCTTACCCAGGGGGCAGGATGCCTACCACTACTACCACCCTTAGCCAGGGGGGCAGGATGCCTACCACCACCCTTAGCCAGGGGGGCTGGATGCCTACCACTACTACCACCCTTAGCCAGGGGGGCTGGATGCCTACCACTACTACCACCCTCACCCAGGGGGCTGGATGCCTACCACTACTACCACCCTTAGCCAGGGGGCTGGATGCCTACCACTACTACCACCCTCACCCAGGGGGGCTGGATGCCTACCACCACCCTTAGCCAGGGGGCTGGATGCCTACCACTACTACCACCCTTAGCCAGGGGGCAGGATGCCTACCACTACTACCACCCTTAGCCAGGGGGCAGGATGCCTACCACTACTACCACCCTCACCCAGGGGGGCTGGATGCCTACCACCACCGTTAGCCAGGGGGCTGGATGCCTACCACTACTACCACCCTTAGCCAGGGGGCTGGATGCCTACCACTACTACCACCCTTAGCCAGGGGGGCTGGATGCCTACCACTACTACCACCCTTAGCCAGGGGGCTGGATGCCTACCACTACTACCACCCTTACCCAGGGGGGCAGGATGCCTACCACTACTACCACCCTTACCCAGTGGGGGCAGGATGCCTACCACTACTACCACCCTTACCCAGGGGGGGCAGGATGCCTACCACCACCCTTAGCCAGGGGGGGGCTGGATGCCTACCACTACTACCACCCTTAGCCAGGGGGGCTGGATGCCTACCACTACTACCACCCTCACCCAGGGGGGCTGGATGCCTACCACTACTACCACCCTTAGCCAGGGGGGCTGGATGCCTACCACTACTACCACCCCCACTCATAGGATGGACAATGCATGACACAACCAGCACACCACAACCTAGGGAATGCAAGAAGAAGACATCCCCCAACACCATGACAAGCGTGTGTAGACTGTGTCAAATGCCTACAACACCGAACATGACTTTGAACATACAATGTGACCCCCTAGCACATGTGCCACACATATATGTGTGTGGCACCCACAATGCAAGCAGGCCATGACCATTATGGCAATGGGGTCCAAACCCCCATCATCACAGTGACCAAAATGTAAGTGTGGGGTCCATAGCTGAAGCACACTTTGAACAATGTGGCAATGGGGTCCAAACCCCCATCATCACAGTGACCAAAAGGTAAGTGTGGGGTCCATAGCTGAAGCACATTTTGAACATTGTGGCAATGGGGTCCAAACCCCCATCATCACAGTGACCAAAATGTAAGTGTGGGGTCCATAGCTGAAGCACATTTCGAACATTGTGGCAATGGGGTCCAAACCCCCATCATCACAGTGACCAAAATGTAAGTGTGGGGTCCATAGCTGAAGCACACTTTGAACAATGTGGCAATGGGGTCCAAACCCCCATCATCACAGTGACCAAACGGTAAGTGTGGGGTCCATAGCTGAAGCACATTTCGAACATTGTGGCAATGGGGTCCAAACCCCCATCATCACAGTGACCAAAATGTAAGTGTGGGGTCCATAGCTGAAGCACATTTTGATCATTGTGGCAATGGGGTCCAAACCCCCATCATCACAGTGACCAAAATGTAAGTGTGGGGTCCATAGCTGAAGCACACTTTGAACAATGTGGCAATGGGGTCCAAACCCCCATCATCACAGTGACCAAAAGGTAAGTGTGGGGTCCATAGCTGAAGCACACTTTGAACAATGTGGCAATGGGGTCCAAACCCCCATCATCACAGTGACCAAAATGTAAGTGTGGGGTCCATAGCTGAAGCACACTTTGAACAATGTGCCAAGGGGTTCCAAACCCCCATCATCACAGTGACCAAAATGTAAGTGTGGGGTCCATAGCTGAAGCACATTTCGAACATTGTGGCAATGGGGTCCAAACCCCCATCATCACAGTGACCAAAAGGTAAGTGTTGACAAAGAAAGAGGTGCAACTGCCAAACTGCATGGATGATTCCTGGTCACAGAACAACAAACACATCAGTGGCAAAGTAGTGTATGTGTCCCATTGCAACATAAATTGGGGGAGCCAAATCCTGCAGTGCAAATAAGACATACCTTTGGCCATGTGCAGACAAACAACACCCATGGGGGCTGACACCGTCAACAATCATCAATGATACAATGACAGAAGTGACCATCAGAATGCAGACCCACATATTTGCACCAATGGGCACACACATGCAGATACCCTGTGGAGACTGCAGATGTGAGGTGAACAGATACCATACCATGGCAGCAATGGGACACACAAACCATGATCATTGTGCTGACCGATGACCTAGGAGTCCCAGGGACAGCAGGGGAAACCCACCAAACTACATACAGCCAATGGCACACCCAAGATATGCCAATGCAGTGGTGCAGATGCACAAACACAAACAGGCAGACCCACACTGCACATCATACACAACAGGTGAGGGGGGGCAGTGTCCCCAGGCAACCACACAACACATGAGGAGACCTGAATACCAATCATACAGATGTGCATACAGTGCCACACAAAGGTAACTCATGGATCCAAATCCCCTATGTGGGCAAGCAGGCATTGTCAGATGAGAGGGAGCACAAATCACACATGTCACACAGGCACGTAGGGACAGCAACTGACACAGCAAGACACAGACACACCACAGCACCACCCCCAGGGCCCCCACAATGTGGTGACCCTGGGCTGCATTACAATCCCACTGTGATGACAAAGCTAAATGTGGTTCACACTGTGAACCACAGTCATGTGTACTGAGCAACTAACTACCATCACACCTACACAAGCACAAATCAAACAGCATGGCCAGTAAGCCAAGGCCAACATGGAGGCAGGGGCCTAGCCGGGCAACAACTCTCATCTGCACACACTCAACACCACACCCCTCGACCTCCAACAATGTGCAGCAGTGAAGCACACATGCACTGGTGACATTGCACATGCACCCATGACTATTCCAGGGTGGTGGGTGGGAACCAAGGTGCAGAAACACATCACACATGGACACTCAACAAGACTCCTGAATGTCTGACACACTGCACACTACGCTGTACATGGACATGACGGCAATACCACACCAACCAATGGGATCCCAGCCACAGTCACACACCAATGAAGAAGCCAAGGTCACCCACAAAGAACACACATAGACAACAACCAACATTGCAGCCCGGACCCTGAGGAGTGCCAGCAGTCACACACACAACGTGTCACAATCACTGAAAGATAACACAAACTAGAAATCACATGACAGGGGCAAACAACAAGTGCCAAGGGGAAACCTGACTGTGACCCATCTGCGTCTGCACACAAACTCAGCCCTGACAGCAAACACACCTATGGGTGACACCCTGATGACCAGTAATGTGCCATGCACCCACATCACAGAGAACCCAGGGAGAAGACTTTGGGGGAACATAGCTCAACTCAGCTAGCATCACAAACAGGTACAACACTAGGGATCACAGCATGCACAGCTAAACGGAAGTGAACACACAGACATGCACATACAACACACACCTTGGACGCAGGCAATGTCACAGGAGTACACACTGCCATGAGGGGACTCCACTCCTGTGTGAGGAAAGCTGTGCCATATGTTGCCTCAGTAGGGCCCCATCATGTCAGCTGAGCACTTGTTCACACAATCAACAATTAGCACCAAATGAGGGCTCCCGTCACATCAGCCTGGTCATGGAAGTGCCAACGGAATCATCAGCACAGATCCAACACACTTGTATAGCAATGTTGCACTGACAACACAGATGAGTCCTTCCCCATTGATGCCCAAACCTGCATGTCCACTGGAGATGGCCACACGGTCAGGGAAGTAGACGAATTGAACAATGGCAGGCACAACAGATGTGCAGGGGTGGAAGCCACAGATGTGAAATAGACAATCTAAGTAGGAAATCCCATTGCCAAATACTGAACACATGACACCCTCAGATGCTGCTATGGATGACATGGATACACCACAGGATAGGACACATTCCCCCTGGACCACATGGGTTCCTGCACAGTAACACTTCATTATCATGAGACCAAATATCACCATCACTGCAGCAAGGGCATGGTTAGCATCATCAACATCATGTACATCAGAAGCAAAAGCACTAGAGAACAGAAAGTTGCTTTATTCAGCATATGTGGCATTAAAAGTAGAAGTCCGGTAGAACATAAACAAAGGCCAATGGCCAGTCCATCAACAAAGTCACAAGTGGGTGACAGTGGCAGATGCCACCCTACACATGCCTGCACAAAACCAGGGACAATCCACTAGGAGGGGCAACCGGGGGGTAGGCCAGGCACCGCAGGGACAGGATCAGGGCTCACCAGGAGGAAGCAGGGAAGGGGTGGTGGGTGCTGGAGAGCCACTGACAACTGCAGTGGAGGTGTCTGACATGGTGTGTGCTGGCACAACTGGGGGCATGGCTCAGATGTTGTGGGTGCCGGCACGACTGCAGTGGACCCTGCAGATGGAGTGGACAGGTCCGCCACTGCAGTGCCCAAGTCAGACAGGGTGGTAGTGGACTCCACTGCAGTGCCTACCACCAGGGGAGGAGAATGGGGAACAGGCAAGGTGGGCTGGACAGAGGGGGGAGGACACCCTCACCACATCAGTGGCACAGACAAGCACAGCGGGGTGTGGTGCCGGGAGAGCAAGTGGCAGGGGGAGAAGGCCGGAGCCTCTTGGGGATGGTATATCTGTGGGTGGGGGAACCTGGGGCAGGGTGTGGTGGGGGCACCTGTGGAGTGGGGGCCTGAGGGATGGAGGAAGGAGACCTGGTGCTTGAGCTGCAGGGGCGGCGGCGGGGTCTTGCTCTTAACACTCCGGGGGACTTGCGGGTGGGGGCCTCAGTCTGTCTGCGCCTGGGGGAGGGTGTCCGGGGGCGAGGGCACTCTGCTCCGTGTGGGGGAGCTTCCTCTTCACCCTGGATGCTGGAGCAGCTGGATCGGAGGGGAAGAGGCCGAGGTCACTGAGGAAGAGGCGCTGGGTCTTTGGGGTTGCAGGTGAGGCAAGGGAGGGTGCTTTGGAGGGAGAGGCAACTGAGGACTGCACACTGCCCGTGGATG